>BQNB010092188.1:0-2500 GCA_026074375.1 Tanacetum coccineum | reverse complement strand
ATGATACGTGTATCTAAAAAAATTACTCATGTGATACTTCAATTTTTACTTTATATGTTAATATGGTTGTCCAAAATTTTTTCCACCGGTTAACCTTCAACCCAATGATGTGGCATGCCAAATTTGCAACATTAGTCCTTTATATTAACGACCGTTTTTAATTAACGAAAAGTTTGGTTTTAAAAATAAATAAAATTCTTTTCTAATGATTTTATATACGTTTTTATCCACAGTTTTATACACGTTTTTATACACGTTGTTATACACACATTTTAATCCTCGTTTTTATATACTTTTTATTATACTTTTTTTCACGTTTTTATATACTTTTTTTACACGTATTTATATACCTTTTTATATACGTTTTATGCATATTTTTAAATGTGTATATAAAAACGCATAAAAATGTGTGTATAAAAACGTGCATAAAAACGTATATAAAAACGTTGATAAAAACGTATAAAAAACGTATAATACTAAAGTATATAAAAGCATGTATTAAAATATGTGTATCAAAACGTGTATAAAATATGTATAAAAACATGTATAAAAATGTGTGTATAAAAACGTGTATAAAACATGTTTAGATTTTAAAAATAATTAGAAAGTAACTCTTTTTAAAAAAAACAAATTTTAAGTTAATTAAAAACGGCCATTAGTATAAAGAAATAACGTTGAAAATGTTAGTTGGCTAAATGGACTAACGTTGCCACATTAACTCAAAGGAAAATTAACTCAAAAGACAAAAAATGCCACGTCAGATTTTTTTTACAAATTTAGCCGATCTAGCCGGTAGTCGGTAAAAATGCGAACATATTAGCACAAAAGTAAAAGTTGAGATATTATATGAGTAATTTTTTGGATACATGTACCATATCGGCACATTTGAAAAAATATATGTCTATTTAATGCCTTACCCATAGTGAATATAAGCTTGATACACATAGAGCGTACTGAATTTTATGTTTCCATGGCTTGGTTAGTCTACTAATATATTTAGGGATAATTCTAGAAATGCTTCAAGATTGGAGGTACTTTGTTTTTTTGTCTCAGAAAAATGGAGTTTTCTCAAAATGCTTCATGCGACTTATGCGACGTACGCAACTTATGCAACTTCCGAAAAATTTACAAAAATACCCCTATCCCCAATGATTGGATGAACTTTTTTATTTTAGAATAGAGGTATTTTTGTAAATTTGTCGAATGTTGCATAATTCGCATAAGTCGCATGGGCCATTTTAAAAAACCTTCATTTTTATGAAGATAAAACAAAGCACCTCAAATCTTGTTGTATTTCAAGAATTATCTCATATTTTTATTCATTTTATGTCCTTATAAAGCACGAAAATTAAGTAATTTATATGTTAAAAACATTAATTCACTAAGAAAATTTTTAGGTTATTTAACTTTGTACAAATCATATGTTCACGTCACTCAAAATAACGATGATTTTTATTTAAAAAAATTTATATGATCGTTTTGTAAGTTCAATTTTAAGTAATCCATGGATATATAAACATGTTAACTCAATGCCTTTAATTTGGTGATATATGTGTTTCACACCAACTTAAAGGTTATGAGTTTAAGTCTTGTAAAAAGCATTTGTAGGATTTATTGTGAGATAGATGATATAAAATATGAAAAAATTGTCGTTCTAAAAAAAATATATAAACATGTTACATGTGAATAAGAAGGAAAGAACAATATCGATTATGATAACTTGATGACTGGATCATTTCCTTTTGAACTAATAATCTTGAGTAAGCATGGTCTCGTTCCTACGTCTCTTTTATTAGCTATCTTATCTACATCCTAATCACTAGACTTCATATTTTCCTTTGGAGTCCAATTAAATTAGGACTTATTTTACATTCATTCATAAAGAATGCCGATCCTAATGTTGGACCTAGTTTCCACTCCAAAACGTACTGTTGGACACGGCTATTTTACCTATAGATTGCCTGATTTGTTTTAGTCGATTTTGTTAGTAGAGTTTGTTAGCCTCAAAATATTGAGTCGAACATGAAGTTCGTTCATTATGTATGTTAGTCTCGGTCAATTAATTAGTTAACGTTGTAATAGGAAAGTATCGGGAATCGGGCTCGATCGTTAATTTAATATTGTATATGTTTCGGGTTTAATCCCAAGCAAAACCCGAGCCCGGGTCCTAGTTAAATATCCCGCGCATACCTTTAACGTGACGGGGTATATAAGCTTTTTCTTCTTTAGAAAAAGCTAGTTGTTTCATTATATAAAAATCTTCTTTTTCTCATTCTCTCTAACCTCTCTCTTCTTTCTCTCTCTAAAACAACTCAATCTTTCTTTATCTCTTTTCTTGGTTCAATTCGTGGTTCGTAATATGAAGTGAAAGTGTAAATCGGGTTCCTACAATTGGTATCAGACCCTACGTGGATTCGTGGTTGATTCTTGTGGTTAAAAAGGATAAATTTTCGTGGCTTAATTTTTCCCTTTTTCTTGGCTGCGTTTTGGTTCAAATTGG
>BQNB010092187.1:3337-26677 GCA_026074375.1 Tanacetum coccineum | reverse complement strand
AAATTTGTGATTTATAGATTTGATTCACTATTAAATGATGTTTACTTGTGAATCAAATCAAAAAATATTAATCAATTTGCTCAAACGAAGATTTTTCAATCTTCTCAAAATAAAAATCTTCTCAATTGAACCGGAGCATATATATATATATATATATATATGACTTCTTCCCCTTAGAGGCGATTTCTGGCGCCCCCTCCCCCCTTTTTTCCGGCAACATAACCATTAAATCCGCCTCTCTATCTACTCCTTATGGAATTATTCTTTCTGTCCTCTAATTCGTATATGATTTCTTTGATCTCCTATGCGTTTTGTTTTCATAATAATGATTCTTAAGGCTGCTAGATATGCAATCGGTTTTTAGGGTTATGTTTTATTCCATGTGGGTGGTGTCGATTTGTTTTATAGTCTCATCTAAATCGCCATGATTCAATCATTTTTGGATCATGATATCAAGTCTTCTAAGGAGGTTGATCTCCATTTAGGGTTCGATTCTTTTTTGGGGGATCTGATTGGTGCCGGCTATCATAGGGTTTGTGTTTTTTTTAATCACAAATCTTCTTTATGCTTTATATTTTCATGGGTTGGGCTTGACATATATGGTGGTTTATGGATGATTTGTTGCGACCGTTTTGGAGAAGCGAGATCAAGAAACCCTAATTTATTAGGGTTTGCTCATTATTTGTTCTTTTGTTTTATGATTTCGCTGCTCGTGATCTGTTGTCCTATGGTTGGATAATCGATAAGGTATTGAAAGCTTCTCTATGGTGGTAGGTTTTCATGTTTTGCTAACTTAGGAACTGTTGCGTGGCGTTCAAGATGGTTGTTTAGCCGTCTTTTGATGTCGATGGGTACGCAATGGTACGGTGATCATTGAATGGTGCCATTTGATGGTTGGTGGTTCTTGGTGCAGCTTGTGTAAAGGGTATGGGGAGAGGTGGAAGTTAAAACCCTAATTTTCTGTTAAGGTGATGATGGCATGTGGTTGTCACGTGTGCTGCGTTGGAGCAGACGTGTTGGACTCTAGACGTGGACTTGTCCTACGTTTATTAGGGCTTCATGTTACAACTTATGTCGAGTTTTATTGGGTCATGATGTTTTACATAGAAGGGCATAAGGTTGGAAGCATGATTTTGTTCGATTACATTGCTCTTGGTAACTCTTCTTGACGTTTGCCATCAAGATGACATTAGTAGTGTTTATCTTGGAAGTTGGAGCTATTATTTGGTCTCGGAATCGATAGTCTCCATTATGGTCTAAGTTGGAAGCACGAGCATCATTCTTATCTTATAGTCTGCTTGTTATTTTATTTTCAACTTAGTTTGGTAGTCATAAGAATGGCTTGTCATTCTTATATTAGGTGTTGCACTATTATGTGCATGATTGTTGCCCATGTAACGGGCTGAGATGTTAGGACTTCACCTACATCCGTTGTACTTCAATGTTTTTTTTGGTGTAATATATTTTACCGGGGTATGAATTCCCTTTTACCCCAAAAAAAACCAAACACCCCCTTTTTCTTTCGTTTCGCTTCCAAAAATTAATTTTCACAACGATCAACTTGTACAACTAACATCTATTAGGAAATTAGGTTTGTTGGTATTATTAGTGAAAATTGCGCAACACAAGTTTATTTTTTTATTTTGTGTAGTTTTATTTTTTCGGCCTCATGTTTAATAATTTGTTTTTTTTTCTTATATGGGCTTATGTGGGGGGCTCATGTTTAAAGGTTTTTTTTTTGGCTATACGGGTTTTTTTTAATATAATTTTATGGGAACATGGCGTTTTTTTATTGTATTCTATATGGGTTTATTTTTTCAGTCTCATGTTTAATAGTGCGGGTTAATTTTTGCGATAAAAATTTATTTTTATTCTTTTTTATTTTTTTATTTGTGCGGGTTTATTTTTTCGGTCTCATGTTTAATAGTTTGTTTTTTTATATATGGGCTTATGTGTTGGGCCTCATGTCGCGGGTATTTTTTTATCTTAATAAGTCAATAGTTTGTTTTTTTATATATTTTTTATCTTAATAAGTCAATATTTTTGTAATTTTTTTTTTCTATTTTGTGCCGAGCGGTTTTTTTTACATTGCCTACAAAAAAAAAAACCCAAATGGGTTGGCCCAAATTCGGAGCCCAAAGGGCCGAGCACTGTAGCGTGTGGAACAAAACTACGTCGTTTTATTCTACGCGAGCATTATTATTTGTTTATTTTTTTTATTGTGTGCGGTTTTATTTTTGCTGCTCATGTTTAATTGTTTGTTTTTTTTCTTATATGGGCTTATGTGTGGGCTTATGTTTAAAGGTTTTTTTTTGGACTTACCGAGGTTTTTTTTTTTAATATAATTTTATGGGAACATGGGCTTTAAATGAGAATCGCGCGTTAATGCAGGGCGTTTTTTTATTGTATTTTGTGCGGGTTTATTTTTTCGGTCTCATGTTTAATAGTGCGGGTTAATTTTTGCGTTAAAATTTTATTTTTATTCTTTTCTATTTTTTATTTGTGCGGGTTTATTTTTTCGGTAGAAATGCACTAGATCCATTACAGTTTTCTGGTATCTCAAGTCTGAGGATAACTATTTTATGATTTACTTAATGACAAGATCCATAAAGTACAATCATATAGTTGAGATAAGTCATATATTCAATTCATTAAATATCATCTAAATTTGGCATGTAATCACATCAATATACTTTCAAGTATATCCGACCACAATTTAGATTTGCCTTAATTTAATAATATTCTCATATCATTAATTGACAACGGACATTTAGAATAATTCAATACTCAAGGATTTAAAACATGCAAATTATACAAACTAACGTTTATGATAGTTTTTATACTCACAGTTGGTACAGTAACTATGTTTTAATATATTTAAATCCTAATGAACAGTAACTTAATTAATAAATAATAGCATGTGTGTATCCCCAACCATTACCTTATACAACAAATCCACCGCCCCTCCCCTCACACTCTTAACAAATCCACCGCCTCAAGACACACACATACCAAATTCAATCACCGTCACCACCATAAGCCTCTAAAAAAAGCACTAAAATCAAAAGAACTAAACTTGATTATGCTAAACCCAGTTCATTCATGCCAGATCTTATATATGGAGAAGAAAGTTGCATACTACAAGTTTTACTTAAACCAAATCAGTTAAGTAAGTTTATTAACAATCATTAAATTCTCAGCTTTGAGCATTATTATATTTTTAGGTTTTTTTTTGTGATTCTGGGTTTGGGGTTTCAGTAATTTTGTATTTTGATATCTTCCATAATCCATTGGCTTGGTAAGTTTAATTGTATTTTTGAACAATTTTTAGGTTTGTTACTCACGGATTTTTAGAAGTTGCAATGGAAGAAAAAAAAGAGTTGTTATGTGTTTTGTGTTTAGACTGAGGGTTTTATATGATTTTTGTTTGTCTTTCTATAGATTTTTGATAAAATTTAATAAAAAAGATGATGGTAGCAAGTGGCCGGAGTTTGGTGGTTTGGCAAGAAAAGTGTTAATTGTTTATTTCGCATACCAAATGTTTGATAAAATGTTTTAATGACAGATTACGGTACGGTTGCTTGAATTGGGAGATATTCGTCGCGGTGGCGATCTTGCAAGGACAATTAGGTATGGTTTGCCCAACTTTCGATTTAAAATCCAATGTAGTCGATTAGCATTCTTTGTAAAAACTATGTTATAGGGTTAAAATTAGAATGATACTGGCCTTTGTAGAAAGTGACGATGCTAAGATGTTTAATCTTCCCTACCAGCCTAATATCGAGTTGCATATTAGTGCATTTTAGATGAGATGCCTTTTGTTTTCTAGATACACGTGGATTATACGATAAACTCTATAACATGGTAAAAAATAGATTTACATTGGTACTTGAGGGCTGAATTTTTCAAGTGCTAAGTTTGACATCAGAAACCAATAATTTAGCTCGGTGTTACTACTGAAAGGAGTATTTAAGTTTGGACTTAAGTTGTACTTCCCTTTGTTGTATTATAATTAGAGTGAATCGTTCTAGCAAGAAAGCTTCTTAGGGTTGAATTTGTTGCTTCCCTACACATTGTTTTATAACATACAAACATGGTCTTTAGCTATGGTATCTGTAGTGTGTAGGACTGTTATAAGTGTTGCCATTTTGATATGTGCTCTTTAATATGTTTGAAGACATGTTATGATACTTTTATGAATAGATGAGTTTGAAGACGTTTTAAAGGTATTCATAGCGTTTGACGCATGGCTTACCTTTCATACATGTTAGCTGAAGTAAGTATTCTATTATAGTTAGTGTATTTTGGCAAAAAATTATTGGTGACAAATTTTGACAAGTTTGTCTATAATACTATTCTTTGTAAAATCTAACAAGTTCATACATAGACATTTTCCTAAGAGCATTTGATAAAATTTCCTTCACATATATTACGGGTTGTTTGGCTGATCAAATTTATGTATCTAAAACACAATGCCAAACATGCATTTTTGGAGCAAAAATGGAAATTTTATCAAATTTCATCAAATTTTGATTAAACATATATAAAAATGCCTTCAAATATGCCAAACATACATTTTCCTAAGAGCATTTGATCAAATTTATGGAAATTTTATTTATAGCTGATCAAAATAAAGATACATAAATTTGATCAGCTATATATAAAAATGCATGTTGAAAAATCTTTTGTTAGTGAGAATCAATAGACAGAACAAAAGGAGTATACGATTATATCAAGTAACTGTTGTAATTTTTCAGGTGGATTTGTTCGTTTACTTTGTTCTGACAATCTTGAAATTGTGAGATATGTTTGTGGAAATCCGATATATTCCTTTTGCCCGGGTTTGTTGGTCCACCCGGTGTCGGGAAAACATATTTGGCATCATCTATTGTTGCTGCTTTGGGTAGGAAGTTTATACGGATATCCCTTGGTGGTTTGAAGGATGAGGCTGATATTAGAGGTCACAAGAGAACATACATTGGAAGGATGCCGGGATGCCTTATTGATGGATTAAAGGTGAATTTAGATGTTATATAAATTTCGATTATTTGTGTTTATGTTGTTAAAGATTGTAGTTTACTAAGTGTGAGCGAAGTGATATTCATGATCTATATAGTTATAATTTTGACTTTATGTTTATTGTGTTTTGACTTCAGAAAGTAGCCGTATGCAACCCAGTTATGTTGTTGGATGAGATTGATAAGATGGGTTCTGATGTCCGTCGTGACCCTGCTTCAGCACTGCTCGAGGTGCTTGACCCAGAACAAAACAAAACATTCAGTGATCAGTATCGTAATGTTAGAGTCATTTATTGTAGACTGTATTCAAGAGCGAAGAGGGTCTGATTAGTTTTGATTGTTCACTTAACAAGGTACTAGGGGTAGTGAGAGAGGATGATGAAGGATGCAAAAATGTAGTGACTTTTCAGGTATATTTGTTCACTAGGCTACATAGCCACAGGTGAAAAGGTATGGCAGCTTTTTCCTTTACGTGTAGTGGTTCAACTCCTTTTATTTGAACAAGCTCGAGCAGCCATGGTTGGCGGTTAGCTGACCGACCTACACAGCAACATTAAAGCACTATTAGCTGCCTAAGATAATGTATCAAGGCCACCAGGTTCTATAAGCACGAATACAAGCATGGTGCAACCTGAAGACAAATAGAGTGTTTCGGGTTTCAAGTCACCAAAATCCATCTTTCCACTTTAAAGAATGAAGTTGGCATAAGACGATGATTTGGATGCAAATTTTCATGGATGGATCACGTAAGCTGATTTATCAAAGGTGAAGCAGCTTTGTTCACTTCCTAATTGCCCTGAACGAATGTTTAGTAAGTTATGTTCTACAAACAGAAGCACAAAGGTACATTCAAGAAGACCACCACCTGAAGCCGCAGATACAATGCTGAAAGCCGAGGTTTTTTTTGTTCCCCTGTTCAATGCGTCAATTTTAGATATATTAGTTTTAACAGGATATTGGAGCTATAGTCCGTGCAATAGTCCGAACACCGGGAGCTGAGGCATGCAGGCATGCAGCCATTGTGGATGTATTATGAAAAGGAGCTCAGGTTTGATCATCTAACGTACAAGTAAGATATTTTACTTCTTCACAAAAATCTTGACTATTGTAGTCGTGTATTTGCAGGAGGTACGCAATTGTTTCAGAAATAAAGCAGTTAGAACTGTTTTTTAGCAGCTCTACGAGATGAATCCTCCTCAATATATCTGGCCACACAGGCAAGTGAAGCCACCATAACTCACTTTTCTGCAAATTTCTTTTACTTTTTGTGTTCTGTCTCGAGTCTTTCTTTATCATACATGTCCTTGCTTCCCTGAAAGTGAATTTTAAACTTGGATGCCAAGAAGTATGCCGATATTCTAAAAGTTGCTGAAAACAAATGTGATATTTGTTTAATATTTGCAGCATTGTAGATCCCAAAACTTCAGACTCACAGTGCTCCTACATCTGTTCACACATGTAGGTCAAAATCTTTTTTTTATCCGTAGTTTAGACAATTGCTGTTATGAAATTATTAATGCTAAGTGTATTATGTGCAAGCATGATTAAACCTAGCTTTATTGCAGCCACTTTTGAAAGTGTCCCTTGACCTCACTAATGCTGCTGAAACAATGTTGAAAGAAACGCCAGTTGAAAGCTTAGAAAGTATAGATGAGGAAGTTTTGAAATCACATGTTTTTGGGAGTTAGTTCGGTAAGACAACATGCCTTGCTGAGTTTTTTAGTGTTTTTTCAAAAGGATGTTAACGTCTTTACATATGAATTATTGTCCTACCTTATATGGAATGCTCGAGTTGGATTTTAGCTGGTACATAAACTGATGTAGATCACTCAAGTAGTTCTAGAGTAACTTTAGAGCTCAACTTTTACCGATTCACCTTACAGGACTAACTATTGGGAATATGGAGGTTTTGATGGCATATTTGATTGTAAACTTATTTTTCTTTAAATTGAAAAGGAGAATATGAACTACCCATGTGAGGCTACCCATTAACTCCGAAGATTTTAGACCATATAATGTGTAGAAGTATACTGATAGACTGATAGGTTTTGAATTGTATTTGTTGAAGGAAATTTATTTGGGACTGAGATTTGGTTATACTCTTCATAGTAGGCACATGGAAAGGTATTACTTAGTAATCAAAAACTTAATTAAATATATATTGCAAGTTGTCAGAACCTATATATTACAAGTTGTTACAATTACTAACGCCTATTATATATAGCAGATATAACCAATGTGTTGGTGGCCCGTTTAGTACATTTAACAAAGACAAAAATGGCCCATTTGACTATTTTAATTTGTGTTGATTTACAAATTCGCTCTTTATAAAATTACTTTTGATGCTTTAAATATGTCATCATCTTGACGATTATAAGATCTTGAACGTGAAAAAGTGCCACGACTGGAACTAGCGTCTCCAGTCTTTTACTCCTACTGGACAAGGATCCATTGACGCGTACCTTTTTATTGATTATTGAACTCATAGATTTTAGCAGTAACTTTGTTATATTGTTTGGACTTAGAAATTATCTGTTCAATTTGTAATATAGCTTGGGGAAATAAGATCATGTAGTTGGCATACAATGCGCCCATAATCTGCCCACTTGGTTGATGCAATGTTTTTGCTGAGAGAGTATGTGCCCATAATCTGCTGTCACTTAACTTAGTTGATGCAATGTTTTTGCAGAAAAAGATGATAGGGACTGGGTTGCAGGGACCAAGCCCTTCAAATATATCGCTTCTTGAGAAATTAGTGATTTAATTTCCGTTAATTGAAAAAAGCCGGTAAGAAGCTTTAATTTACGCTAATTTGATTACCTTTTTATAGAACTGGCACCCGCTTTACTAATTCATCTCCTTTTTGCAGGACGATTTGTGACTTAAGTTAACCAACTCAGGGATTTCCTGTGGCCATAGGAATACCAAGAGTGTATGTAATGGTCCAGGTTTTAAATTTCACCGTCCATTTTACATATACTGCCACTGTTTGATGTAAACCGTTTTCTCAAGTTCAGTGTATTGAGAAATTGCAACATTTCTGGACAAAATTCTACTTATAGTTGTTTCATTGTTATAGAACTTTGTTACTGTACACGTTTTTTATATATAGTACTTCCTCCGTCTCAAAATTATTGTCTCCCGACAAAAAACACACAGTTTAAGAAAAGTGCATTTATTACTGCTTTTTCTTTCTTACTTTTTGACAGAATGACAGTTTTACCCTTAGCTAATTAATTAAATTAGTCTTCTTTAAAGTTTGTAATAATAATTTCAAACAAGGGTAATATCGTAAACTTGATCAAATTTCCCTATATATTTTTAGTAGTGGACAATTAAATTGGGATATCTCAAAAAGAAAACGTGGACAATAAAAAATCATAACAACCTGACATAAGTAATGGTGATGCATTGTCGCTTTACTAGTTCTATAAAATTTGCCATTGTCATTATAGTTGCAGTGTTTACCCTCACATCTTCAACCGTAACATTTTTTTATTATAAAAGAATTAGTTTTTAAATTGAGTGAACAGTAACACTTAATTAATATAATATCGCTTAGTCATTTTTCCAGACACGTGCCTTTCCCACCCACAAAAACACACATAACAAAACGCATGCGACCACCTCATTATCTCTTCATCTCTTTCTGTGCCTCATAACACACACAAAGCACACACCAAAACTCAAAACTATCTCTCATTTTTCTCTCACCAATCCAATTAAAGTGATACAACATTATTCATCAAACTCAAGCAGATTTACTCATTCTACAAGATGGAAAAAGCCACTCTCCAAACTTGAGTTGGTGTGATTCAATGGTACATAGGTTTTATACCATTTTTGAGTGTTTAATCGTTTTACTTTTTTGTGATTCTTAGTTGTTTGTATTGACTAAACTGATGTTTTGTTATATCGATTTAGGGGTTTCACGAGACGCTCTTAAACCCCCAAACAACGCTACGTTCTCTTCCCACAGCTTCCAAATCCACCAAAGTTGTAAGGTAGCACTAACTTTAATTTTTATCCAATATTAATTTACAAGCTTCTATTTTATTTTGAAAATTTTAAGGTTTTCTAATTTATATAATTATATGTAATGCAAACCCGTGGTTGTCTGATATGTAAGTTTAGCTATAGAGTCATAATAAGGTGGTGTTCGTTTCGGCTTATATAGCCGGTTTATGGCTTATTTGGCTTTGAGTTTTATGTTTCATAAGTTACTTTTTTGTGGCTTATTTGGGAAATTTTTTCAGCTTACTAATGTTTGTTATGGTTCAGAAACAAAAAAAAATTGTGTTTTGGTTATTTTAGTTGCCTTTTTATTAATAAGCATTTTGAAGCATGTTGCTTTTTTTTATATTTCGTGCATAATGTGCTAGTTGCTTATTTACACTTCAATATTGATTCTTGAATAAAAGGGGGGTTACGACAAGTTAATGCTTTATGCAATTTCATGTTGTTTTTTGTAAAAGAAATTGGTTGCGCACCAAATGTTTGATGAAATGTGTAAGTGAAAATTGTAGTAACGGTTTTGGTTTCTTCTTCTTTTTAGTTGGTGGAAGTATTTATAGAGGATGGAAAATAAAGAGGATTTGATAAAGAAGCAACAGACTATTGATGCTCGGGCAAGGAACATTAAAGGTAAGTGTAATTCCATGTTCAATTAATAAAGTATATTCATTTCGTTTATTTGTGTGGGTTTGGAGTCATTGCCGAATATTTAGTATTTTTCATTTGCAGGAACATTCAAGCTCGGGTTCATGTGGTATTAATTAGTGGCTTCCAAATCTCTTAGGAATGTTTGTATAAGGAAGGCAGGCAGACGCTCCACAAGAAACCCTTCAAGTGTTGCATATTGTGCTCCTAGAGTTGCCCACTAATTGGTAAGGATATTCAATCTTGATTTGGTGTTGTTGTCAATATATATTCAGGCTTAGAAAATTTGCTTCTATATATAGTAGGCACGAGTAGTTGCATACTCATTGTTGGCTTCTATAATAGCACACAGTTTATGTTAAGTACTTAGCTCAGTGATCAAATACATTCTTTGGATTGTTGCAGTTGGAAAATGATAGCAATAAGAAACTATAAGATAAGCAGGTGATAGGCCATAAGAACTTTGCATTTTTAGTAGTTTGTTAGCATTTTAATGTAAAAAGTGAGCGACATGCATTCTGAATTAAGCAGCTAGCTTATAGACGTTTTAAACTAACAAGTTAGTTATACGCACTTTTCTTTTCTATATAAATACTTCCACCAAGTAAAAAGATCACGATACAATTTCCATCAGGAAGTGCAAGCTCTCTTGACAATGTTATAACATATTCTGAAATTGTATCGTGATCTTTTGAGTTTTTCGATTTTGATTAAATTGAATGGGTAATCCTTATTTTTATTTTGATGATCCAGGTTTGTCGGTTTTGTTTATGTAGTTGCGGCCATTTTTCTCTAATGAACAAGTCTAACACACCTAAAATCATTTTTTCGTCTTATAGATTTTAGGCATATATATGTTTTTCATATGCTCACTTTTTGTGGCTTATTTTGAATCTTTTCGGCTTATATAAGTTTCTTATGTCATGTTTCTTGGAATGATTAGAAAATATGACTTGCTGCTTAGCATCTTAAACCATATTCCCGTTTTTTTTGCTAATAAGATTTTCATTTTTTGCAGAGGAATCTTTCATTTTCAAGCAGCTCGGTGCGAGTGGAATCGTGATCACTCAACTGGACCTCAGTTGGGCCTGAAAAGAATGAAAATGTGAGATGAGTTAGATTATTTGAAACTTTATTGTATTGTTTAATGTTCTTTTGCTCATTAGGTTTATTTTGACTGCTGAACCTGTAAAACCCACTAGAGGTGTTCAAAAAAATGAGTCACCAGCTCATACCGACGCTATGGACATGGAGTCTTCTAAGAAGAATAATCTTTCAGGTAATTTTTTGTTGAAGCACATTAGTTTGTTGATTTTTGTTGCGGTCTATTGACGTGCGTGTTTGCATAACTTATATTTCACAATCTACTGTTACAGGTTTACATTTGTCCCTGTGAAACAAGGTAACATAACTGTGCCTTCAATCCTCTTGCCTATATTTTGCATGATGTTTATGTGATTTCTCTGTGTTCATCTAAGTAGATCAATCAACACCTTTCTAATTTTTTTCTGCATTTTTCATACCTTTTGGTAGAGGTGGCAGTACGACTGATGTACCTATGAATGAGTCGAGTCGGATTATTTCTTATCTTTAACGGGTTAAATAAGTGTTTTTACACAGAACTTAAATAGACAAGTTATGGTCTATTCTAGAGGTGGAATGTTTTGAATGTCTAACTAATAACTGGGCCGATTTAGGTTATTTTTATATTTGACGGGTCGAATGGTTCAAGCTGAAGGATTTAATTTGGAAGAAAATAGGCCAAATTGGTGAAACACGTTGAAAGTCATTGGAAGTGTATACAAATGCTTACAAGAAACATAATCAGTACATTATACATGCATAAATTAGGAAAAAAAACAGCTAAATATATTTGTAGGTGATTGCAACCCTGTACATTTGTTTTCCACAGTAAGAAATAACTCAGTTGGCCAGTTACACCTATTTTGTCACCTTTAGTCTCTTCTATATAATTGTTGAATTGATTTCATGTAGAAGATTAGTTGTTTTCATTGGTATAGTTATTTGCGAGGCTGCCTACTAATAAGTGTATGGGTTAGATTTTCGTCATTCTAATGCCTATAATGCATGTTGATTGCAGTGGTAAATGAACACCCTGTAAAGTGACTCTTATGGTAATGTTTGCGGGTCTTATTAACAAAAGAAACGGTGATAACCTTGATTCTCTTGAACAACAATTCTTGAATAAAGCGGGGATGTCGATAATAAAGGCTGTTTTTTTACTTTAATTTATACAGTAGTAGTCGTGTTTTGCATTTTCAGTTTTTAAACTGATTAATCAATCATTGTGTATTCAAGTTCACATGTGCTTTCCATTAGTTTGACTCCATTTGCTGTTGTACTAGCAATTTTGGCTAATTTTCTTTGTTCAGTTTCATACATTTTTAGGCCATTTGGTTGGACCCAGAAGAGGGGAATGAGATGAGCCCCACTACAATAGTATTTTAATCAATATTATCTTAAGTAACCATTTTTTGTTAAACAAGAAAGGGTGACATATGCCTTAAGAATTGAGTTGGATCACTCCATTGTAAGCGCCCAGGAATGAGGATGAAGTAAAATTAGGACTAGCCGTGCTTTCAACTGCAAATATGGTACTGTCTAACATATGAATATGTATAACACAACCTTATCATTGTTATTAATATGTTGTACTGTAACATTGCTTCTAACTTTACAAATTTAGAAATTGACATGACCATTTGGTCTGATTTGTGCATTAAACAATTTAATCTTTAGCATGACCATTATGTTTTATACTTTATTAGTATAACATATAACATTTAACATTTAGATTGTGTTTCCACATACGTCAGGCCCAAAATATGAGGCCTAAGTGTTATCTTTAGCACATAGGACATTCTATTAGAATGAATCATATTACCTTCTATACTATTGAAATAATCAACACAAACTATTACAAAACTCGCCGCGGCGAAGCGCGGGTCTCAAATACTTGTTTATAACGTGACATAAGTAAAATAAGAAAGAATTACCAGATATGATCCAAGACAACACTTGCGTGCTATCATAAAAATAACGAGCCAGCACATAATTTGTATCGTTTTAGACTTTACAAGCATTATTTCTGATTCGTCTTTTCTTAATTGTGAATTTTAAATGTCATTTAAAACTTAAAGATAATTGGCTATCATTTAATTTTAGCTAATAAAAATTTTCTGCGTTTAGGCTACCTCTAGTAAGGGCACCGGACGATCTATATTTTTCTTACCATATCAGTTTTCTCTCTCCGGCGACTTACATACGACCTTTTAGCCACAATAAAACGACAAACATCTTTTTTTTAAATTAACAACATTAATAATAAAAACAATACATAATTATTCAAATAAGAGTAATGATCAGTTATTTCTTGAACAATGCGTGTGAATAGCCTTCAGCTCATTTGAAACCGCGTACGAAAGTATATAGAGAGAATGTGTTTAAAAGATTGTATAAAAATAGAGAAGTAATATGACATTTATAAGATAAAAAAGTTTATAATTTTTAAAATAAAAAAGTTATTTTTTTATTTATATAGCCAAACGGCTATTTTCTTATGCACATGAGTCGATCGTGGAAACGACTAACACTCTCATTTTTTCTTGCTCGAGCGATACACGACTAACACACTACAATAGGGGGACCGATTGAAGATGGGAGTCGACCACAAGGTCGACCGACCTTATTGCATGCAGCCTTATAGATTGGTGGATCTGGACCTCATAAGCAAAGAAATGATAAATACATTTAGCTGCATTGGGTAACACGGACTTATGAGTTAGCATAATGGTAAGCTGGTCCAAACGTTTCGAGTTCGAATCTCACCAGGTGCATTTTTAGGATTTATTTCCACGCTGAGTCAGCATCCTCGTCAACGTCTACATGTCCCAAAAATTAAACCCTAAAAATTTAAAGTTGTGTTACATAAATCGTCCTTGTGGTTTACTATGGATGTGAAAGGATGAAATAGCTTTTTACGTGCAGACACTTAACGGTAGAAAGACATTCCCGTTTAGTCAAAGGACCCATCAACTCAAAATAGAAAATTACATGCATGGACGACTGATGTAATTATTTGCGTTTTGGAATGAAAGTTGAAATTATGTGTAAACTATAAGATGATTTGTTTAATTGACTCTATATTATATTACACTTAAGTACATTAAGCAAAAATTTTACACCTCATACTTTACTATTCTTTAGAATAAAAAGAATCTCATTCGGAACACATTTAGCATCTAGTTTAAGAAGAAGAAAAAAGGAAAAAAGGTGCTTGTTTATTTTAAAAAAAAGTAAACCTCTTAAGTGTTTACTTATTTGTTTGAAATAATGATGACTCTACTTTGACCAAATTTTGGTTTAACTAAAAGATTTATTTATGTCATAGTTAATATATTTTTGGGTAAATATATTTTTGGGTAAAATGTCACGGTTAATATATTTTTTGGTAAATTGCAGCGTTAAACTCAAAGGTTCGGGCGGATTGCAGATACTATCTATAAATCTAAGATACTTACTACTCACGATTTCAATGTCACAATTTTGATGCATCAAGCATCCAATTTTTTTAACAATCGTTAAATTCTCGTTAAGTTCAAAGGTTTATCATCTTTTTGGCATTTGATTTCCAAACACCCTATAAGAGCAATAGATATGGTGACACATGGTATCTCCTTAATTTGGCCTCACAAGCTGACACGTCAGCATCTCACTTCCACTTAAAAATACATATTCACTCATAACATATCACTATCTCTTTATTTTGGCCCTACCACCCACAATTTAATTTTCTTTTTTATTTTTTCACACAAAATAAATAGATAAAGATCCTTCAAAGTTCATTTGAATTTTAGAAGCAAAGTTCTCACAAAGATAATACCCGAGCCTTCTGCGGGACGCGATTTTCTTTATCCTTGTGAGGAAACTTTACCTCTAACGTTCAAATGAACGTTAGAGGATCTTTATCCAAAATAAATTATATTTTTTCTCCATTTTTCAAAACAAAATAAATTATATTTTACTCAAATAACTACTAACATATTTATAAATTAAAGAAATAAAAAAAATAACAAACACTCACACACTGCTACCTTATCTTGAAAATTTGAGTTTAACCTCTCACCACACACTGCTTCTTCTTCTCCATAAACGCACACACTCACACACACAAAACCCATTTTTATAAATAAATAAAAAAAAAAATATGTACAAATACAAAGATAATTCTAGAAACGGGTTTGAGCCCAATACAAATACATGAAAATAGTACGGGCTAACACGAGCTAACAAACACTTCATTCCACACAAATTTTATTCATCATATCAAAATTACCACCATAAAACTCCTCATTTTCTATATTCACCATCTAAAAAATAATCACACATTCAACATATTTGTTTATTTGTTTTTAAATAAAAAACATTATAAACTATAACAATATAATTAATGTTATTTTCC
Organism: Tanacetum coccineum; assembly: GCA_026074375.1. NCBI lineage: Eukaryota > Viridiplantae > Streptophyta > Magnoliopsida > Asterales > Asteraceae > Tanacetum > Tanacetum coccineum. Next base: position 11,518 of record BQNB010092187.1, on the reverse strand, counting down.
GAAAACAAATATAATTTTTTTGGGGTATGTGTTATATTAAATTTAGGGTAAACGCCAAAAATACTCTACTACTCTCTCAGATAACTCATATGCTTCATGAATTTTTAAACCACTCGGTATACATTATCGTTTCGACTCATTATGCTTAATTAACTCTTTTCTCATATTAAAGACGATAATACCCATTGTCTTCTTTATTTAAAAACTATTTTAGGACAAACTAAAAAGCCGGACAATTGAGACGAAAAGAGTAAGAGATATGAATTATTTGAATAGAAATTTATAAAATTCATGGCTCCATATAGATGCTTTTTTCCTTTAAAAAAAAATCTAATATATATATATATTTTTAACGAAAAAAAATCTAATAGATGATGCATAAATCTAACAGAACAAGATTTAATTATACACGAGGGTATGTGAAAAGGAACAAAATTTCTTTCATATCTCATTCTATCATTTTGGCACATGTTTTATTTATATAGTCATAAGTATTACTGTAATTAAAAAGAGAGAAAATAAAATATCGTTTTCCAAATACTACAACTAATTTACCTCGTAAGGAACTTCTATATAAGAAGTTGATGGCAAATGGTGATCATCATCATTTCACACTCTTCTCCATTCTTTACCATGGCAAATAATGGCACCATAGACGTCCCAGTAACCATTCCAAGGTATCCACTTTTGTCTTCAAATTTATGTTTTAAATCTCATTCGAATTAGTTGGAAGGTTATTTTGTATTCATCTTATCGCTCATTTAGTCTCGTTAACTAGATTGTCAGGTAAAGTTGCGCTTATTACAGGCGGAGCGCGAGGGATAGGCGAGTCCATTGTTAGGCTTTTTACTAAACATGGAGCCAAAGTGGTAACTTCTGACATCCTTGATGATTTAGGACAAACCGTTGTCGAAAATATAGGTCTTGAAAAGGCTTCTTACATGTGGAAAAAGCCATCAACTAAACAATCGCTACAACAATATAAGCGTTTAGGGTCGACAATTTCGACCCAAAACTACAAAGTTTGTCGACCCAAAACACTTAGGGTCACAACAATACACGATCTTGTGGAATTTTTTCAGAATTTTTTCAGAATTTTTTTAAAAAATAAATCTTTTTATCCTTCTCACGAATATTTGTCTTTTTATTTTGATCTTTTATCTTATATATAACTATGTAATTTTAATTTAATAATAATAAAAATAAATAATAATAATAATAATATTAATATATGTTTAAAGAAAAAAAATTAATTAGATTGATGCTTAAATCTAACAGAACAAGATTATATTATACCACGACGTGTATCGTGAAAAGGAACAAAAATTTCTTTCATATTCTCATTCTATGATTTTTGACATGTTTTATTTATTAGTCATCAAGTATTATGTAATTAAAAAGAGAGTAATAAAATTTCGCTTTTCCAAATACTTACTACTGATTTACCATCGTAAGGAAACTTTCTTTATAAGAAGTTGATGGCAAATGGTGATCATCATCATTTCACACTCTTCTCCATTCTTTACCATGGCAAATAATGTTACCATAGACGTCCCAGTAACCATTCCAAGGTATCCACTTTTGTCTTCAAATTTATGTTTTAAATCTTATTCGAATTAGTTGAAAGTTTATTTTGTATGCGTCTTAATTTTCGCTCATTTAGTCTCGGTAATTAGATTGGCAGGTAAAGTTGCGCTTATTACAGGCGGAGCACGAGGGATAGGAGAGTCCATTGCTAGGCTTTTTACTAAACATGGAGCCAAAGTGGTAACTGCTGACATCCTTGATGATTTAGGACAAACCGTTGTCGAAAATATAGGTCTTGAAAAGGCTTCTTACATCCACTGTGATGTATGCATTGAGTCAGATATCGAAAAAGCCATCAACTACACTATCGATAAGCACGGTAAACTAGATATTATGGTTAACAATGCTGCTATTGCAGGTGACTTAAAGTTTAGTATCCTTGAAAATAACGTGTCTGATTTTGAACGAGTGTTAAGTATCAACGTTACTGGTGTTTTCTTGGGAACGAAACATGCAGCTCGTGTCAATGATTCCCAGCTAGTAGGTGGGTAGTATTATTTCAATTGGAAGCATTGCTTCTACTGTAGGTGGGAACACTTCTCATGCATATACAAGTTCTAAACACGCTGTCGCAGGACTTACTAAAAATGTTGCTGCTGAGCTTGGAGAGTTTGGAATTCGCGTTAACTGTGTATCACCACACTTCCTCCTAACACCAGCGACGATGCCTATCGTCAAAAAGTATCCAGACTTGTATACTAATGTTTACTCCAACCTTAAAGGATCAGAACTTAAGAGAAAGATGTCGGACTGAGGCAGACACTATTTTCTTGCAAGTGATGAGTCTAAGTATATAAGTGGGCATAATTTAGCAATCGATGGAGGTTTTACTGCAATCAATCCATCGTTTGGTCTATTTTCAAAAATCAAGGCTACCTAGCTTCTTAGCTGCTTTATGTATTTGAGATGCCAACAGAACCATGATGGTTCGAGTTTGAGAATCTTATGTACTTAATAAAACGAGGTCGTTGATCGGTAACTAGAAAATTAAAATGTATGTTGTTTGATATTGAATTGAATTATACCTTCATATGAGGGTCTACACTCTACACAAAAATATTTTTAGTATCATACACTACAGTAATAAATAAGAAGTGAGATAAACGAACGGTTATTAAAGCCATGTACAAAAAAGCGATTATATGAGTACAATAATGCAAACAAATAAGTTGTATTGTCATGGGCCATCAGACCATGTGATTTCTTGTATGAGCACACGTACGGTAGGTAAGCCATCTAGCATTTGATGTTATGTTTTCCACTACATGATCATAAATCTAGTAAGGAAAACTAGTAAATACATTACACCAAATAAAACACAATAAAAAACACCAAAGCTAAGAGGCGAGACCCTAAAATAGCTTAGAGCATCCAATGCGATAACTTTTTGACAATCTCAACTTTTCTTTTAACACATTCATAACAAAGCAAAAAGATCATTATTAAAGTATCCTTAACATTAATAGTTGTGTATGCACTTCATGACTATCGGGAAAAAAAGGTACTTTGGGATAATCTCAAATGGTTGATTGCAAATCATAACAACCTGACATAAGTAATGGTGATGCATTGTCGCTTTACTAGTTCTATAAAATTTGCCATTGTCATTTATAACAACGTGACATAAGTAAAATAAGAAAGAATTACCAGATATGATCAAAGACAACACTTACGTGCTATCACAAAAAGTTACTAGCAAAAGACCTCAAACAGTAAAAGCAATAACAATCACACGCACAAAATGACCCAAAACCCGTCTCTTCACCATACTCAAACCCAAAATCCATCCCTAAATCCACACCAATCTTAATCCGATTATTATTTTCACCTTTTGTTAATAATTACACTTCATCCCTAAAAAATTACCAAAAACAACACAAGACCGGATTCAATCGCCATTCTTGATTTCCATTCTCCTCAATATATATTGGATTCACGCCTAATAATTTCCCCTAAAATTATCCAACACCAAACCAAACCGATCATCTCTCAACACAAAAATCGACTATTCACGGTATTTCATATTTTTGATTTTGTTATCATGTTGAAAACAATTACAGCAAGAATTATAGTTTTTGTACATGATGATCATTACTCTAGTGAGGTATTAGCAGTAATAAAATATGGTCATGTGTTAAGAAAAGAATTGCATATAAGGTGTTCGATTAATTGTCTCACCGAATGATGGCCTTAGTCATTCGGCCATTCGCGTACTTGGTTATCTAGCTATATCTGAATAGGAGTTTGTGGACCTTCTCAGTCCCTGAATAGGAGTTTGTTTCTTTTTTTAGGCTCCCTCCATGGAGGTGAGTGTTTATTCTTCAGCGGGTGTTTGGCCGTACCCATTTAGAGGTTTTCATTGTTGCCCAGATGGAATGGCGGGGTCCAATGGGTTTCCTCGGTTGGTTGCACATATTAAGCATCTCCATTTGTCTTCGGACGATCGGAGGGGGGCCTTGCGAGAGGCACTTTCCACATATTGTGAATTGTTTGTTTCAGTTGGGGAGGCTTTAAAGGCCTCAGATCAGTGGCTGTGTGGGGTGTGTATGTGTTTACATGCTCTCAGTCGGGCATGCCATCGTACTGATGGGATGACCCGGTTCAAGTGGGTGGCGGGAGATGTGGAGAAGTTCATAGTAGGGATCGTTAGGCCACAAGTTAGGAGGGAAGTGGCTCCTTTGGGAGGGGTGGTTGTGGATGAGGTTCTCCTTGACCGTGTGTTCTCCCTACCTATCATGACGGTTAAGAGCATCCCTCGTGGTTGTCGTATGGCGTTTTCCCATGCTTTAGCTGCTGCTCTGTGTAAGGTGGCGGCTACACCGACGTCTATTGAGGCGTGGGTTAAACTTTTGTTGTTACCACGTTGCACGTTGCGTGTTTTCAGGCCTTCTAACCGTCAGGAGCGCAGGTCTGGTAACAGGAAGTCTTTGCAATGCCATAGTATTCAACGGGCGTTGGCAGCTTGGGGGTGGGGATGGGTTTATTAAACTTATTCCATCGCTCTTTGCCCAACCTTTAAGGGTGGGATCGGGGAAGGATGACCGTGTATCTGGGTCCGATAGCTCAACTGTGGGCACCAATGTTAAACAATGTTTGAGGAAAGTATCGGATGGTCACTTCACTGCTGTTGTTAAGGTTTTATGTTGTTCATGGGTGTCACCTTTCGGTACGGATACTTTGACAGCGTTGTTGGCTAAGCACCCCATATTGCCCCCTCCCGTTATGCATGGTTCATTGCCCTCGGAGCCTCCTCTTGTTGTGGAAGTTGATAGTGTTCTTGGGTGTATTCAATCTTTCCCAAAAGGGACGTCTTGTGGGCGGGACGGATTGAGAGCCCAACACATTTTAGATGCATTATGTGGTGAGGGGTCGGCAATCGCTGTTGGGTTACTCAAGGCTATCTCTGTGGTGGTTAATTTATTGTTGGAGGGGAGGTGCCCTAAGGTTTTGGCGGAGTTTGTGGCGTCTGCGCCCCTCATGCCATTGCTCAAACCGGACAATGGGATCAGGCCTATTGCCGTGGGCGCGATTTGGAGGAGGTTGGCCTCTAAGGTGGCTATGAAGGGTGTTAGGAAGGAGATGTCCAAATACCTTGAGGACTTTCAGTTTGGGGTGGGAGTCCCCAGCGGGGCAGATGCCGTGCTCTATGGCGCGAATAGATTCTTAAATAAGTTTCACTCGGATAGGTCATTGGCTATGCTTACCGTTGATCTCTCTAATGCCTTCAACTTGGTGGATCGGACTACCCTCCTATATGAGGTTCAGACTTGATGCCCGTCTATTTCCTTATGGGCGAATTTTTTATATGGTCAGTCGGCGAGGTTATATGTGGGTGATGACCATATTTGGTCTACGACTGGAGTTCAGCGGGGGGACCCTTTAGGGCCTCTTCTTTTTGCTCTAGTTTTGCACCCACTTGTTCATCGGATCAGGGATTGCTGCCAACTTCTTTTCCATGCTTGGTATTTGGATGATGGTATAATTATCGGAGACACTAAAGAGGTTGCGAAAGCCATAGATATAATCAGGGCAGAGGGGCCCCGCCTGGGCCTTGAACTCAACATTAAGAAAAAAGAAGTTTTTTGGCCATCATGCAATGGGGTGAAGGAGGGGTTGTTTCCCCGCGATATTGAGAGACCAAAGTTGGGTGTGAAACTCCTTGGAGGCGCGGTTAGCCGGGATATGGGGTTTATTAGTAGTTTGGCTGTGAAAAGGGCATCTCGTGTTGTGGAACTAATGAGTCTTCTCTCAAGTCTATGGGACCCTCAATCCGAGCTCCTTTTGCTCCGCTCATGCATGGGCGTCGCAAAGCTGTTGTTTGGTCTTAGAACGTGCCAACCTATGTATATAGGGGAAGCTGTTTCTATTTTTGACAATGGCCTTAGGAGGGCGATAGAGGCTATTGTGGTTTGTGGGGGTCCTTTTTTTAGGGATTTCCAATGGAGGCTAGCATCACTTCCGATTCGGTTTGGTGGGTTGGGTTTATGTTCGGCTGAGGATGTATCTACTTATGCTTTTGTGGCCTCGAGGGCGCAATCTTGGAGTTTGCAGGACCACATTCTTCAGGGATGTGGTATTGATGGGGCTGATTCTGACTTTGGATATGCGTTGGATCGTGTGCGTATGTCCCTCCCTGAATTCGATCTTAGCGGTTTCTCTAACAAGGACACCCCCCCCAAAGCCCAGAATGTTTTGGCGTGTGCCCTATTTAGTGAAATTGTCAAGAATTTAGGAGTGAGCTTTGATTTATCCCCTCGCCAAAAAGCGGTGGTTGAATGTCTCCGAGCTCCCCGTGCTCAGAATTTCTTGACCGTTATCCCCATTGAAGGACTAGGCCAACATATGTCGGCTCTGGAGTACCGGACTATCCTTAAGTACCGGCTAATGATCCCTCTGTTTCTGGTTGATGAGCCTTGCCCAGTTTGCCGCAAGGTTTGTTTGGATTCTTTTGGTGAGCATGCGGTCCATTGCAAGGAGTTTCTTCTAAAAAAGAGGCCCCCGTGAACTTTCTGACAGGTCCACTAGAAGGGAGGTCTACCTTACGGCCAGTTGAGATACTTGTGTTTGGGTGGGACAGGGGGAAACACGCTTGTGTGGATCTTACTGGAGTGTCCCCTCTTGTTGGGATCATGGACAATGGGTTTGTTGCAGGACAAGCTGCGTTGAAAGCGGAATCGAGCAAAGTTGCTAAACACGAGAAAGCTTGTTTATAGAATCAACATGTGTTTATCCCTTTTGCTTTTGATACATTTGGTTTCCTAGCACCGGAAGCAGAGGAGGTTTTGACTAGGGTTCAACGGGTTGTGCAAAGTAATTTTTCGACCCCTAAGACACAAAACTTTATTTTTAGTAGGATTGGTTTTACCATCCAAAAAGGGGTTGCGGCACAGCTTGTTGCTCGTTTGCCCGCCATCTTATTGTAAACGTTGGTTATGTAACTTATACAATTAAATTAAAAAAAATTAATGTCATTTAAAACTTAAAGATAATTGGCTATCATTTAATTGTAGCTAAAAAAAAATTTCTGCGTTTAGGCTACCTCTAGTAAGGGCAGCGGACGATATATATTTTTCTTGCCATATTAGTTTTCTCTTTCCGGCGACTTACAAACGACCTTTTAGCCACAGTAAGACGACAAACATCTTTTTAAAAAAAAATTTAACAACATTAATAATAAAAACAATACATAATTATTCAAATAAGAGTAATGATCAGTTATTTCTTGAACAATGCGTGTGAATAGCCTTCGGCTAATTCGAAACCGCGTACGAAAGTATATAGAGAGAATGTGTTTAAAAGAGTGTATAAAAATAGAGAAGTAATATGGCATTTATAAGATAAAAAAGTTTATAATTTTTAAAATAAAAAAAGTTATTTTTTTTATTTATATAGCCAAACGGCTATTTTCTTATGCACATGAGTCGATCGTGGAAACGACTAACACTCTCATTTTTTCTTGCTCGACCGATACACGACTAACACACTACAATAGGGGGACCGATTGAAGATGGGAGTCGACCACAAGGTCGACCGACCTTATTGCATGCAGCCTTATAGATTGGTGGATCTGGACCTCATAAGCAAAGAAAGGATAAATACATTTAGCTGTATTGGGTAACATGGACTTATGAGTTAGCATAATGGTAAGCTGGTCCAAACGTTTCGAGTTCGAATCTCAACAGGTCCATTTTTAGGATTTATTTCCACGCTGAGTCAGCATCCTCGTCAACGTCTACATGTCCCAAAAATTAAACCCTAAAAATTTAAAGTTGTGTTACATAAATCGTCCTTGTGGTTTACTATGGATGTGAAAGGATGAAATTGCTTTTTACGTGCAGACACTTAACGATAGAAAGACAATCCCGTTTAGTCAAAGGACCCATCAACTCAAAATAGAAAATTACATGCATGAACGACTGATGTAATTATTTGCGTTTTGGAATGAAAGTTGAAATTATGTGTAAACTATAAGACGATTTGTTTAATTAACTCTATATTATATTACACTTAAGTACATTAAGCAAAAATTTTACACCTCATACTTTACTATTCTTTAGAATAAAAACTAAAAAGGATCTCATTCGGAACCCATTT
>BQNB010092186.1:0-26677 GCA_026074375.1 Tanacetum coccineum | reverse complement strand
CCCCTTCGGCTAACATTCACATACTCACTCTCACGCCCGAGTTTGGTCCTGGGTCAACACCCGGGGCGAGTTAACGGGTGTTCTTTCTTACTTTCAGGTAATTTAAGGGATACTTCACTAAGAGGGTAGGAGACGCATCCCAAACTCAAGGTACGGTATTTTACCTTAACACAAGACTTGACTATTGTAACAACTTGGTCAAGTTTTTCCTTTTTCAGAAAGTTGTTGATGTCCTCCAAACACCCAGTTACAGTACCACCAGTAGCAGTCACATAGTTAGTGGCGCTAATCCACGCCCCACTCTTATAATCATCATTCTCACCCACATCCTCAATTATTTTTTGCATATATTTTTGTGTTGACATTAAAGCCCCATCCGAATCAAGAATAAAAACCTTTTCTTTAAGCAGCTTGGCTTGTTGAACAATACCCGCATGACCGGGTATTATCCTAACTGGAATTGGGGTTGATGGATATGGTTCAGCACGTGTGTTACTAGATAGTTGAACAACACCTGCAGGACCAGGTATTATCGTAACTGGATTTTGGATTAAGGTAGATGATTCAACATGTGTGCTATTTGAGGAACGCAAAGAAGATGTTAAATGTAGATCGAAATCATCTATATCAAGACCGAATTCCCATGGATCAGTTTTGTTATTGGAATTAGCATCCATTAGAGATAGTACTGCTAACAAGTTGTGTGATAAAATGATGAGATGGTGAGTAGGTTTATATATTAGACAATTCAATGATAATATATAAACATTGAGTTGACAAGTCCTTCACAATGGTTAAATCACTATGAATTTGACGTGATTTACCACATGATTGTTACTATTTACTAACAGATTAGACAATTCAATGATAATATATAAACATTGAGTTGACAAGTCCTTGACAATGGTTAAATCACTATGAATTTCACACGATTTACCACATGATTGTTACTATTCACTAACAGATTAGACAATTCAATGATAATATATAAACATTGAGTTGACAAGTCCTAGACAATGGTTAAATCACTATGAACTTGACGCGATTTAGTAAATTATTTGATAATTTTTTAGCTGTTTTTAAACATATAAATAGACATTCAAATATAAACAATTCAAACACAAACCTTTTTATATATATCATTTAACCAAAAAACTAAATGGGGTGTTCGGTTCCACATTCTTATGATCAAATCAAGGCTATGGTTAAAAAACAAATTGAGGAGGATCGAGTTCGTCAGTTAGCGATGATGAACTTAGCTCACCAATTTAATGAGGCAAGTATAGCTAAAGATGAATTGCGGAAAGCATACGAGGAATGCAGAGACATTCCACAGGAGCAGCGTGCTGTGATTGAAAATTTTCTGAAAATAGAATCTGAATTAGACTACGAGATGAACAGATATTTGTTGTGGAATGGGGCAAAATTGGGAAAACAAATCAGGGATAAAAAGGGTTGGATACTTGGATTGTTGTAATTTATGTATTTGTTTAAAATCTCGTATTGTGTTTAAAATTCCGTATTGTGTTTAATTTATGTAATATGCACTTTTTTATTTTAATGTATAAGATATGTGTTGTGCTTTAAGTTGTTATTTTTATAGAATCACAAACATTTTATTAGAGACATAAATTTAATACATTGGAATAGCCATAACAGGTAAACCAAATGAAGCATACAAATTCCTTTCCAACTTACACTCTATTTCACGTTAAAGTTATTAAACATTAAGAAGAATTAGTGATTCTTTGTATGGTCCAATGAAGAATGATCCACCATCACCTTCGATACCGACATTATGAAATTGTTGTGACGGACGGTCATAAACTTGTAACGTGTGAATCATTTCTTGGCCGCTAAAAACTTCAACAATTGGATCATCCTCCATAGTAAATCCAAGTAATTTTGCAATATTTTGAGATGGAATGACAAATAGCACTCTCCAAGATGTTACAACAGCAGCTCCGACTTCTAACAACCATGCACATATATATCGGTTTTCATCATGAATGAGGTTTCCTGAAATTACAAGAGAGTTTCCTAGGTTGGAAATATAGAATGGAATTGGAAGTGAGTTCCTTACCTGAGTAGGTATGTCTAAAACATGAAATTGGTGGTTAATCAAATCGAAAGAAAGAAGCATATAGAGTTCATAAGAAGAACCATCATCATTAAAAAAACTTTTAGAACAACCCCAGAAGATACAACTACTTGCAACTGCTACTCCACACGATCGTTTTATTGTTATATCGAGACGAGGCAAACGGTCATTCCCAAGCACGGTCCATGTATCCGAGTTCAAAGTATACATTAACACATGCAATGGCCCGTCTCCGTATAACCAACTAGAAATATTAAGTATTGTTGGGTCTAACGTGTCAGGATGGACACCGAAACCCCAAACAATTTTTTCAAGTGCTGGCCTATTGGGCATGAAAGGGACTTCAATTCCATAAAATTTTCTTAAACATGGGTTCCAAAGAATCGCCCCTACATTACAACCAAATGAAAAACACCATACACCCTCAGAAGTGGTAATTGGTGTTAGATTTGTTTGTGGAAAATTTGTATTTAGCAAACTTAAGGACATGTGTCCATCTGCAGAACACATAAAATGTTCGTTACCCACATTAAACTTTAAAGTAAAACAACACGTTTGACTTTGACGAGAACCGTATTCACGACCGAAGATATCACTATCTATTGTATACTTCCATGATTTTGACACCATACGGAACTTGAGTAAACTCTTAGCAGATAATTTTTTCATGATTTTGATTTGGATATCAAAGGGTATGTAGTCGGACATTGTAAACAAATCAGGGACAAAATATTAGAGGAGTGTGTTGTTGAAAATAGGAGTGTGTGAATTGAGTATCAACATAAGGTATATATATAGGAACAATAATAAAAGCAAAGATGTTTATACACGTGTTTACATGATATGCAAATACTAAACATGCAAATACTTTAAATCTAGTAATAAAAAAAGACTTACACGGTTAAAAAATAAAATGCATACAATAATAACATTAACGACAAAACCTAAATTATTATTTCCATGCTTTGTTCATTAACAAGCATTAGTGATTCTTTGTATTGGCCAATAAAAAATGAGCCATGGTTTGCTTCGACACCAACGTCTTGAAAACTTTCATAGCTTCGATTGAACACTTGTAGTGAATGATGAAATTGTTGGAGGAACGAAGCTTCAACTATTGGTTCCTTATCTTTAGTAAATCCAATTAATTTTAGCTCATGTTGTGCTGGGTATGGAATGGTGAATAGTTGTCTATACGATGAAACTTCGCCATCATCAACTTCTAGCTCCCATGCATCTATAAAACAGACATCATCAAAATTAAAACTGCCAGATATTATAATAGAGTCTTCAAGCTGGGAAATATAGTATGGAGGTAAAAATTCCTCGACTAGCATCTGTTCAGGCAAGTTTATAACCTGAAATTGGTGAGTAATCAAATCAAATGAAACCAGCATGTAAATTTTGTATGAAATACCATCATCACTATAAAACTTCTCTGAACCAACCCAAAATTTTTTACCACCAACAACTGCTTGACCTGACCGTTTAATTCTTATAGATTCACGTGGCAAACAATAACACTCAAGTTTATACCAAGTTCTGGAGCTTAATGTAAACACTATACCATGGACCTTGACCATAATAGGGATAGTTTATCTTTAAAAATGTAGGGTCTAGAGTGATAGGATGGACACCAAAACCAAATAATATTTTGGGTGAGTTAGGTTCTAATGTGTAATTGGGGACTAATATACAGACCGATTTTTTAATTGATGGGTTCCAGATAAATAGCATTGAGTTTTCCCCATATGAAAAACACTATACACCTTCAGATGTAGCAACTGGTTTAAGAGAGAAAAAAATTAAATTAGAAATTACATGTGACAGTGCTAAATTATCATCTAACGATCATATAAAACCTTCAATATTTTGCTTAAAGGTTAAATATAAACAAAAATTATTGCTCTCACGACAACCGTATTTACAAATAATAGTTCGAAATGTCTATGGATTTACTTCCACAACTTTTGAACAGTTCGAAATTGAAGTAAGATACTAACGGAAGTCTATTCATGATTCCAATTGAAGATCAAATTGTTATGTTGTTTTGACTTTGTTTTAAAAATATTAAGGTTATGGATCTTTGCTATTTTTTCTGGGTATTATACAGCAATAGCATAGTTTACCTCACATTCACATTATCTCTACTTTACAGATACTGTTAAAAAACATTGACTAGACAGGTCAATGACATGGACTTGATCACTATTAGCTTCACGCGATCTATATAATAATTCTGAAATTACATATACTGTTAAAAAAACATTGACTAGACAGATCTATGACATGGACTAGATCACTTCATCATTATAGAGATCTACTAAATTCTTACATTTGTTTTAATGTTAACAAAAATTGAAATTTATGACATTATCCAAACATTGACAAGATAATTCTATGACATGGACTAGATCACTTCATCATTGTAGCAATCTAGTAAATTATTATGACATTATATAAACATTGACAAGACAATTCTATGACATGGACTAGATCACTTCATAGTGTAGCGATTCTAGTATTAATTATTAGGACATTATCAAAACATTGACAGCCAATTCTATGACATTTCGATAGATCACTTCATCATTGTAGCGATCTAGTAAATTATTATGACATTATACAAACATTGAATAGACAATTCTATGATATGGACTAGATCACTTCATCATTGTAGTGATTTATTAAATTTTTATGACATTTATTTTACTATATATATATATATATATATATATATATATATATTCAAACCAACATGAGGTGATAACATCATAAACTAAATCACAAAAATATATATGGCGTCAAATATAGGAACCTTCAAGTGCTTAATTCATTATAATGAAACACAACGAGGTGCCATAATGTCAGAAGATTTGACGTACTCAATGTTACATGAAATGATGATGAAGAAATTTAATTTGGAAGCAAATTCTCAAATAAATTTATCATTTAAGCTCTCATCATTTGACTATAATGTTGATATCACAGACGACGCCGAGGTACAATTTTTTGTTGGATGTGCTTGTAATTCAAAAGATGAATTTGAACATTTGTTTGTTTCTGAACGGCAAAACAATCAAAAAAATAAGTTCTTTAATTCTTTTGAATCAACAAGTTTTGAAAACTCCGGCCCATCTAATCAAGACATAAACTCATCCCATTTGAATAATAATTTTAACAATACGTCTTTTTTCAACAATGGTCTATCTTTTGATCAAAAACAAAATGATTTTCAACTGAATGAACCCATCTATAAAAATGAGCCCCATTTTACAAATCCAGAAACCTCAAACGACGAATACGCAAATGCAAAAAATGATTCTGATGATGGGGTAGATGAAAACCCCCAAAACAAGATCCATAAATGGAACAAGTTCATGTCTTTTAAGCCTGACATTCCAGATACACCAGTTTACAAGTCAAAACCTATGATTTCAAAGCAGTATAGTCAACAATCAGAAGTTAAAAAGGGTCAAATTTTTGATAATAAAGAAGCTTTGGTGTTGGCTGTTAGGTTGAAAGCTTTAAACGACGGTTTCTAATTTTTAGTAGATAGGTCAGCCCCGACAATGTGTGAGTTAAAATACTATTAGTTTAAACAATGTGAGTGGAAGCTTCGGGCTAGACTTTGGGATACTTCAGGGCAGTATTACATTACACATCATGATGATATTCACACGTGTCCCAAAACTCAAACATATCCTAACCATCAAAATGTAAACAAAAAAGTAATTGCTCACCTTTTCACTCCAAAATACAGATTAGGTCGGAGTTTTATGAGGGAAAGGATATACAAAAAGATATTATGGAAGAATAATAAAATCATTGTCTTACAACAAAGCATGGAAGGGAAGACTACAGTATACAAAACAGATAAGGGGGTTACCGTACTAAGCATTTGAAATGCTCCCGTATATTGTTATAAACTTAGACAAAACAAATGGAAGGGCCGGTAAACACGTATCAAAACAGATAAAAAAGGAGCTTTCGAGATGTTATTCATTGCCATTGGTGCTTCGGTAAGTGATGCTAACATATTCTAAATAATATAATTATACTACATCACGAAATTATGTTTATAATGTTTTATTTCAGATTCGTACGTTCCTCAATTATCTACGCCCTGTGCTTATGATCGATGTTGCGCATTTAAAGGGTCTATACAAGTGAACAAATCTGGTGGCTGTGGCCATGGATGGAAACAATCAGATTGTGCCAATTGCATTTGGTATATGCAAAGAGGAAACAGCTCCATGTTGGTCATGGTGGATTTCCGTACTCAAAGAATGCATTGGTGATCACCCCAATTTGCTATTCATTTCTGATAGGCATGCTGCTATAGCTTTGGCAATAGAAAATGAATTCCCTTTAGCGTTTCATGCTGTATGTTGTCGTCATCTTATGATGAACCTATCGTTGAAAAACAAAAAAAGAAAAGATTTATTCTTGAAAATATGCAAAGCGTATACACGAGAAGACTTTGCAACCAGCATGAACATACTACAAATTGTTCAGCCTGATGCATACAACAAGCTTTGTCGAGCTGGTGTACAAAGATGGTTAAGAGCGCATTGCCCACTAGTTCGTTACAATTATATGACATCGAATAGTGTGGAGTCTGTCAATGCTTGTAGTGTAATATATAGAAAAGAGCCCGTGTTAAAATTAGCAGAGACGTATCGTGCGATGGTGCAACAATGGTACTATCAACGTCGACAACTGGCTGGTATTATTTTCTCTCTACACCTAATCTACAACTATTTTCTTTGAATAACAATTGCTATATTGATTCTTGTTTATGAATTATTTTAGCAAACATGACATACGAAACAACTGACTAGGCAGAAAATGCATGAAAAGCGCAAAATGGGTTGTTAAAGGTGTTAACAAATATCAATATGAAGTTTCAGACAGTCAGTATATTCATGAAGTCAACTTACAAGCAGGCACTTGTGAATGTCGTAAATGGCAGCTTTCAGGGCTTCCGTGTGGTCACGTAATAGCTGTAACATGGTTTTTAGGTTTGACGGATTGTGTCCAATATGTATCAGATTGGTTTAAAAAACCAAAATATCAAGGCACTTATTCAGAATCAATTCATTTCCTTGGAAATATGCAACAATAGGAATTTCTGCAAAATATTCAGAAAGCTATTCTTCCTCGCATGGACAACCCACAACCCGGTCGTCCTAAAAATACAAAGCATATACAGTATCAAAGAGAGGAGCCAAGAGTAATCCATTGTAGCAGATGCACACAAGCGGGACACAGGCGTGATCAATGCAATAAACCCTTTGTCGTTGGACCGCCTGTAAACATACGTACACAAAATGATCAAGAAATTCCACGAAACAACCAACCATCATTCTACGACCCAAATCAACAGTATGACAACACTTTCCATACTTTTAACCAATACACATCACAACCTTCCGACCAACATTTCACAAACACATCTCAGGCATATGATGGACATCACACAAAATCATCTCAGATGTATGAACAATACAATTCTCAGCAATATGATGCGCAACATCTAGATGATCTAAACACAAATGGTTTAAATAGTTGGTTTAACTATTTTGGGTTATAAAGAATTGTATGTTTTTATGATTTATGTTGGTTTGTTGTTAAATTATAATATATTATTTTAATGATGTAATATATTTCATTGTCAATTAAACTTATTAGGTTACTACAATCAATAATACATTAATAATTGAACCTTGTAGATATAAATACTGTAAACATCACACATATATGGGTAACCACAATAAATACAAACATGATTATGACAAATCAATGACTTTATAAGTCACAGACACTGTGTTAATGACTTAGTATTGTAGCCAATTTATGTCATGATTATGACAAATAAATGCCAGATTGAACAACTGAATCACAAAATATAAACATTGATTTGACAACTCCCTGACACTATGTTGATCACTATGTATTTTACATGATTTATGATATGGATATGAAAAATCAATGACATATTGGACAACTCAATCACTAAATATATACATTGAGTTTACAAGTCAATGATATTAGGTTCATCACTTAGTATTTAGATAATATATGGTCATGAATGAAAAAAACATTAACACTATAGAACCACTACTTTGTGGTTCAACTTGAACAACAACATTAAACTTTTCTTTAATTCATTATATATTTCAAACAATGACATTTATGGAAGGTTCACTAGTCCGCCTGGAAGAGAAATTGTTGGTGAGATGGTTGCTATAGTAGATCCGGTAGAGTTGGACACATTTTCAACAGATCAAGTTAAATTAATATTAACAAGCTTTTTGGGTTACAATAAAAACTCCCCAATGTTTCTTTATATAAAGAAACCTAATTGTAGTTTTGATTCAGGTCTTGTACCATTGGCTGATGCTATACAAGAGCGGGACATGATACTCATGTATACTCATCATAACCGACTACATGTGTACGTTTCTCGGGTGGAGCTATCCTCACTGGTCTTCGTAGAGCAGCACAAAGATGAGACAAACAAAACGGAGAATCAAGGAAAACCTTCTTGTTCAAAAAAGTTATTTGACTAGTTACTAAGAAACAATTTTTTATAATTGTTTGTAGCATTGAGTTTCCTTGTTTTAGTGTGTAACAATAATAAAATGAATATTCTGACAAGAAAGACTTATCAACTTTTAGATGTCCAACTATATATTATATAGGACATGTTTAAACTACATATTTTCAACATTTTTTCTTTCAATTAAACAGTTCTTACTTTCCAAAAATGTCGACGTCATCAAATACTACTTTCGAGTTCGATGTAAACCACAACGGAGAATTTAAAACTCCCCCCCTAACATACCAAGATGGTTCAGTATTGAATATTCACGTTTTTCAAATAGATTTTGGAAGATAATGGGTTAGCATTAAAATGGAAATAACGAGAGGATTCACTACTCTTTATTACATGTTGCACCATACTACACGTTTCTGGTATGAAAAAAAATAAAGAATGAATATCATACTAAAGTTATGTATGGACATTGCAAAAGTTGCTGGGAAAGCTCCAAGATTTTCGGGGGGGGTTTCTCATACTCAAATAGATTTAAGCACGGTGTTGATTCCAAACAATGGTTCTTTGGAAGAATCATTTGCAGGTGTCATTTCTAAAGAAACTAAAATAAAACTAGAAGAATCACTCAGCTATCTACATCAAATGAACAAAAGAAAGCAAAAAAAGTTCGATTACTATGAATTAGTTGGTGAGCTAGGTTTTATTAATAAAACAAAACATGCTACACGCTACACGCAAACCGTTTTCAACTTTGTGGTTCATAATAATGGTAAATTGGTGCTCGATGACACAAATAACACGATGTACGTCAACGGTGGAACATTCAACATCAAGATTCCAAGATTGAAACTAGAAGAGCTAAAACAATATTTTATTAATATTTTAGGTACAAAGATTCATGCTCTTTATTACAAAATACCGCACAATGGATTTTTAATAACCGTTAAACTTAGAAACAACTATGATATGCATGTCATGTTTGATATATCTTCAGCGCAGTACAAATTGGAAATTTACGTTGACCACATCGGTGTCAATTTTGTTATATCAAAATATATTTTCTCAAATGCTAGCTTGGCAGAAATGATGAACCATGTCATAACTGACTACTCAAGTGAAAATGAAGACATTATAAGGCAGGTAACACAAAATGATTACACTTTCCATCAAATGGTTGAATGGGCGGAACAAGTACACTTTGAAGACGAGGAAACCAATGTATCATGTCTAAAGACAGATCTAAGCTCGGTGCTGATTCCCAACAATGGCTCTATGGAAGAACCAAAGATAGATCTAAGCTATCTACATCAAATGCAGAAACAACAAAATATGTAATAATATTCATGTAACTGAATATGTATTAACAAAGTTTGTTCAATGTACACATTTTGTTCCTTTTTTCTATCAATTGAATAATTAAGTGTCAATCTTAATAAAAAAAAGTCAATGACAGTTGATAAATACCAATCCATGAAAATGTCTATTATCTCTATAAATGTACGAGATTTGTCAGCTTTTTTACTATTTCAGTCTATTGATAAAGACTGACCATACTATTTCCCCTATATCAACTATCCTATCATCTACATTAGACTTTTGTCTCACACACACACACTTCTTCTTTCCACTTACAAACTATATGGCTTATTTGGCAAATGAAGCACGTCAAACAATTGTTTCAAGACTACAAAGGGAGATTCAAGCTGAGGAAACACTTGCACATCAGTTGTTATGTAACTTAACTTGTTATTCAGAGGAAATGCATATCCATGAGGTACAAATAACAATGTTGCAAAGTATGCCTACAACTAGCCTTAATAGCTACGGATTTCATGCTCTACTAATGACACTTGAAGCGGATATATGTACAACAAACAACATACTCAAAACAAGACAACAATTATTGAGGAGCATTTTTGCAAAGCAAAACTTCATTAACAGCTACATAGCAATATAGAATAAATAATGATGTTGCTGAAGACCACAAGGCCAACCATGTGTGTTGTTGTTTGTTTGTTATTTTTTTTAAAATTATGTTAAATAAGGTTGCCAATCTACTAGATTTCTAATGTGGGGTTTTTTCATTCTATGTGATTGTTTTTCTTTCTGTCATAGAAAAATCTACTCAATGCAGTGTCTATTTATCAATAAATTACTATTTTACAATATTCATGACATGAGAGTTGGGACAAACACACTTATATTTTTTTACTGCAACAGATAAGATAACTCACTGACAATACTGTCTATCACTTATAATTACACGTGATTTAGGACATGATTTGACAACACACATGTTTTTTACTGCAACGGATTAGACAACTCACTGACAATACTGTTTATCACTTAAAATTACACGCGATTTAGGACATGATTTGACAACACACATGTTTTTTACTGCAACGGATTAGACTAATTCTTTTACCCCTTTGATAATGACAATTGCGGGGCTATCACTTAATAGTACGCGCGATTTAGGAAAATATCTGACAATTCGTCGGATTTTTTTTATATTCAATAACTATTGAGTACAAATGTAGTAAAATCGTTGCTTATATATACCCACACGAATTGGGGACTCTTACTCACAACCAAATAGAAACTATCAAACAACTTATTAATTCTATCTTCTCATTTTATACCATGGCTAGTAACCCAGAACAAGTTAGGTTAACTGTCCTTACGAAACTACAAGAAGTACTTGATGAAGAAGCTATTTTGGAGAAACAAATTTTAGCCTTGATGTATCGCTTTTGCTGATAGGTTTACAGATCGTAGGGTAGAAATTAACAATTTGATGGTATTGCACGATCACCCACTTATCGACTATGGTAAATACGCCCTAGGGTGCATGACAGGGGCGGACTTGAAAAAGTGTGTACACTTGAAAAGCTTTAGGGATGAGCTGCTAAGGAGCATGGAAGAAAAACGACAATTAATGACGAACGAGAGAGACATGTAAAAGCATTATTGCTTAACACCAGTTTGCTAACCAGATGACTACCGTTAATTTTAAGCTATCAATTATAACTTTTATAATTACTAAAATATAGCTATAGAATTGTACCAAATAAAAAATAATTTTTTTTAAAAAAATGCCAAAGTTACACACTTTGCAGCATCACATCTTATACATATTAACAATATTTTTAATAAATTTTAATTCACTATGTAGAGCTCATCAACGAATACACAAATGAGCAAATACAAAAAATTAAAAACAATGTATCGATATGCACAAACATGCGGAAAGATAGACGGAATAATGTTTTTTTCCAAAACAAAAACCCTAAAAAAATTTCAAAATAAACCCAACTGACACACTTTGCAACATCATATCTTATGCATACTAAAAATATTTTTTTTTAAATTTACGTCACTATGTAGAGCTCATCAAAGACAACACAATTGAGAAAATAAAAAAATTAAAAACTAATCGGTATGCAAAAACATACGAAAAGATAGACAGAATAATGTTTTTTCCAAAACAAAAACCCTAAAAAAATTCAAAATAAACCCAACTAACACACTTTGCAACATCATATCTTATGCATACTAAAACTATTTTTTAAAACATTTACGTTACTATGTAGAGCTCATCAAAGACAACACAATTGAGGAAATAAAAACAATTTTTAAAAACTGATCGGTATGCAAAAATATGCGCAAAGATAGAGAAAATCAAGATTTGGCAAAAAAACCCTACAAAACAATAAAACCCTATAACAACACATATACCAATGACTGTTTAAAAAATAATTACAAAATCTCTATATAGAAGGCGCGATCATCCTACGTGGATTTTTTTAATTTTTTTATTCGTTAGAAGTTAGCCAGAGGCCGACACGTGTCCCTCGTCCAAATCGCTACCCATATGGCGCGATTTAGAAGTTTATTTTTGAAAAAAAATAGATCGGGTCTCTGCAGGAATACACGAATCCCAACGTGCCAATTACGTAATTTTTGCTTTATATAATAGTAACATTATATGATGAGCAGCCCTGGCCCACAAAAAAGGAAAAGTCTATCTTAGCCTCTTAAATAAGTTCAACAAGCAGGTTGCTTCCACCATGCTGCCATCACCAACTAGGAGTGTGGAATTAATTAACTACACATCAAATAATTCCAAATGGGTCCAAGTAAGAAAGTTTGTAGGAGACTTTTGAGGTCTCTATGTTGGAAATTTAGTGTAATTGTGGGAATCGGGTCATACTTGAAAATGGGTTTGGAGGTACAGAGTGTACACCCATCAAGTCATTGATTTTCCCTGACTTTTTTAGTGGTTAGATTAAATAGGTGGTTACAAATATTAAAGTGGCAGGTTTGACTACATTAAATGTTTGTAACAATTTTTGCCTATTTAAGTGGCAGATTTAACTTCATTAAATGACCACATTTATATTGGTCATATAAACACTAATTCCTAAATTATGAAGGATAATTATGGAAGAGATTAATTTGCCATTAATCTCTCATTAATTCCATTGAGTAGGTTTTGAGTATTTCCCCTATAAATAGGGATCACAATTGCATAGAAAAAAGACACAGAAAACCTAAACACATAGAAATGTAGTGTTCTTGATTTGTGCCTAAAATAAGAACAACACTTGGTTTTATCCCAAGGAGGTATTCGTGATACCCAGGCATAGGGTTAAATAATCTTCTTTGGAAAGCGAATACATGACTTCAAGTGATATTCGATAACCATCTTTGGTAATTAGCTAGGCTATTGATTGTCTTCACCCTGATCTAGGACATACAACAACCAACACTCTAACGACCATAAAGAATATTGGTCAACAATGTTACTTAAAGTCTTTCTACTATCTATGTATATATATAGTGTTAAACGATGATGATATTTTTATGTGTGATGATCATGGCTCAACCTGCAAGCCTTCCGATTTCAGTTATAGGGCCTGAGTTTGTTGCACCATCTCAACTTGAGCTTATAGTCGAAACACATGCGCCAGGGAACCTTCTGATCACTGATATTGATCACAAGATTTTGTTCAGAGTAATGATATGCTATTAACTAGAATTCCATATACAGAATTGATAGATAAGCTTAACAAACACAAGAATCATCAAACTAGAAGATTACTTGAAGTGATTTGCTAAATGATTTGTTATTGGATAATTTAGAAGTTGAATGATTACAATGAGGAGTTGAGAGAGAAATACATCAAAAGCTAATTTGTTACAATAATAAAAATGAGCTATTTATAGAGAAAGGAAATGGGCGAGAAAGTTTATGGTGGCAGTTATAGCGCGTTTGATGAATTTGAATTCATCACGTGCATTGCACGTGACTCTCTGTTTTCAGTATATAACAAGTAAAACCAGCTGACACAACCTTCCATCGCAAACGTTTGTTACTCGACCCTAATGACAGACCTGTTTTACTACTTCAAGAGAAGGTGATATGAAGTTTCATGATTTATTAAGTTGTTTTTTGTTTGCTTAGTATAGGAAGTCTGTAACTTGATTCGAAGCTGATAAATTGTGGACTATGTGTTTCTTTCCGAACATGAGTGCACATCAATAATGGAATGTATTTAGGGGTGAAAGCAATGCGGATATGGATTTGATATTTACCTCAAAGTCAAAACACATAACTGGGTGGCATAAGATGCATATAAATGTATTCTTGGCAAATAATAGTAGTAGCGAGGATAATTGTAATTTTAACACTAAGGGGTGTTTTACAAAGGAGAGAAATTATACCATTCATACGTAAGAATCTTCATCACCAATAGCCCAAGTATGTTACGTTATTTTGATATATTTTAAAAGCTGATATATTTGCTTACTTCATTAAATTTATATAGCTGATTCTTATATGTATATGCATAAATTTCAATGATTAAAGAATGCCAAACTTACCAAAGGAAAATACATGGTAATAGTTAATCCTAATGTGGATTATGCATTTGTGGTGGCGCTAATTGCGATTCTTGATGGCATGAACAACGCTGATAAAAAAACATCTCATGTTGGTGTTGTTGGAGGAGTTCTTGATGTACTTGCTAATTTGGATTTATCATAAATTGAAGTATGGTTACACATTAGCTCATAGTTTCGTTCAACATCTCATTTTTAATATTTCTTATGATCTTATCATTGTGGTATGTTGGTGATGCGTATTTTATTTTAAAATATATTTTTACCAAGTTTTAAATTTATAAAACTCGGTCTGCTTGACAACGCACTAACGGGCATAGAACCCGATCGTGGGTAGTATAGAATGGTAAATTTGAGGTCGTCCCAAGAGCTAAGTTGTAATTAGTTTTAATTTGAAATGTCACGTTTTGAAAATGGTTTTTGACTTGATTTGAAATAAATAACAATAAAATAAATAACTGGAAATTAAAAGAGTTGGAGATATCAAGAGAGAAAACGTGCTAACCTAGTTACTTCATTACTACTGTTATGAAAATATTTTCCTGTGCAATGTTAAACTATGGTTTCATTAGTGGTTTCTAAGGTCGATAGACTTGAATGTGCATATTTAGTCTATTCTATACTCCGTGCGATTCCGAATCAGTCCCAAATCGTCTGGGAGGTAGGTTATCCAGGTTGCAGTAATTAATCCCAACTATTCCCAAAACATATATAATAATCTATAAAGATTATTAACCCCCTCTGAAAGAGTTCTTGTGCTTTTTAAGTATATTAAGTGATAAGTGCGATGACCGGTTAGTTCCTACACTAGGTAAGGAGTTAGTGATCCTCCCTAGTACCCATTGGATCTCATATTGACTAGATAATCTAATAATGGGGCAAGCTAGGTCCAAACCACCCGTACTACCAAAACCCAGGGTTACACGATAGTCAAGGAATTTCTAACGAAACCATAATCTAACATGATACAATCATAACAAAAGTAACTACATAACTAGGCCAGCACTTTAAGTGCTTAGCCACTCATGGTAACGGAAACACAGCAAGAAATAGAAGAAATCATAGATTGAAAACTCATAATTCTTACAGTATTTGTATTTGAATGATTAAATACAAAAAGTAAGTAAAGTGTGATCTCCCTTAGACTCCAGGTGGAATTCTTCGAAGGTTGGAAGCCTTTGTCGCCTCTCCAATTGGCTGTAGAGGAAGTGATGTCGGAATAGCTTGAATGAGGCCTCTATATATAGGTATTGAACCTGTTACGGCGCAACCAATAAAGGTGTTACGCCGTAACCATCATACATGGCATTCCATATTTAAGCAGATGTTACGGCGTAACCAGATATGGTGTTACGCCATAACCTTTAAATAATGTTCATAAGTACGTGATCTTCATTTCATATTTGTGGATCTTTATGGTTACGGCGTAACTGGATATGGTGTTACACCGTAACTCTAACTTTGTCAAGATTTCCTTCCAAATATATGGTTACGGCGTAACTAGATATGGTGTTACGTCGTAACGTTGTCTTTGATCTTCGTACTTGCTTAATATATGTTACGGTGTAACCATTTTTGGTGTTACGCCGTAGAATTCTTCAAATATTTACACTTTGAGTCCTTTTTCCCATGTTTCTTGTCACTTTCCAGCATTTTACTTGAAAACTACAAAATGATAGAAAATATCTTGTTTTCGAGTATTAGTGAAATATTTGCAGGTAATATAGGGGGTATTTTAACACTAAAAAGTATTAAATATTTGATGTTATCAAATATCCCCCCACTTGACTTCTGCTTGCCCTCAAGTAGAACCTGTTAGAACATTTCATAAAAGATTTCTTGAGGATAACTTGAAGAAATGAATTTATAAAACTCTTATGCTAGAAAATATCAAAGCCGAACACCTCACGAAAAAGGGATAAAATGTTACTCAGCTCTCCACTGAACTAAGTGTTTCATTTTTGAGGTGATCGCTCAATTGCACAGTCATAGCATGTATTCTATCATAAGCTTAGAAAGTACACAAATCTGCACCAGTTAGAATTAGGGTCTAAATAATTCTCAAAGGCAACAAGAATAATATGGTTTTAAAGGGTGATAAAGAGGTTAGGATAGACATGGGATACACATTTAATGGTTGTTAATATAAAAACACAAAACAAATTGTCTAAAGTAATCTAAGGTTGTCATAACTAGCCATTGTCCATCCATGGGTTCAAGAGTTTAAGTCCAAAAATATGATCTTCAATAATGGGCTACTAGGTCCATTCTTCATGAGTATTGGGATGACTTGGTTTAATAATGGGCTACTAGCTCTATTTTTTATTACTTTATTTTATTTTGCACCATCTTTACATTTTTAGCACATGGGTGGCTTTTTGTTTCACCATCTTTTCTTTATAATATGCAAATGTTACAGGAGTTTATATCTTTAATTATTGCCCCTGCAACATCTGATATTATACGCACATCCTCTCACTTGAGATAAACAATGTCGAAAGTGGTGATACAAGGGGGTCTTTATAGATCATAAATGATTGGTCTTCCACGGATGCATATAGTTCTCGTTCCTATTCCCCCCGAACCATGGACTTAAGTAGCCAGAAATTTCAACACAAATAAAATTAAGACTACATGGTAGGTTAAGGTGAAATGGTGTAACGAAACATATAAAGTAGGGTGAAAACATAGATTGGTTTAATAAAGGGGTGTATCAAGGGTTATCTGCACTAAAAAAGGAGTTGCAGATAGCAGGGGTTTATCACGGGAGGTCATCAAGTCAGTGTAACAAGTCGATAAACACACACATATAGGCTATTTGGGTGATTTCCTAAGTGTTACCTTCTTGAACTATCTATTCCTGCTAATCAATTAGGTCTCGAAATGATGTACAGGCCAAGTTCTAAAGTCTACAATACTACCGACACACTCAATATTTTGGTGGATTTTGAGTAATATGATGGAAACGGAATATTAGGCATAAATCTCACCAAGTATAATAAAGGGTAATCTACATTCGGCAAAGATTAATTCTAGTTATTTAAGAAAAATCTGTCAAAAATTTTAAAATTGGCATAATTTTCAAAGAAAACTAGAAAATCGAAGGCAAAACATACGTCAAGTATTAATTCTACTCCCATCCCCCCCACTTGATTTCTACAATGTCCCTATTATACATTAAGGTAATGAAATAAAAAGGAAAGAGTAAAATTAAGACAAGAAACTCCCTGAGCATTGCTTCGAGATTTGAAATTTAACAGAAATCTTTAGATTATTTCTGTCTTCTTGCGAGCTCTTTATCCCCTGTGATCACAAAGCAAACCAAAGCATAAAATCGTTCAACAAGAATTATGAAGTGTACAGGAAATACAAACCTAACTCACTTTCGTAAGAATCGCGTTTGCATTTAGCATATGCAACCAGCCTTTTAAACCACTTGGTGGCCCAAGTGGATGAGTTTAGTATCGTGAGGGCTTCCAGAGAACATACCCACAAAGTCCCTTTACGTATACAAGTTTAGACATGTTTAAAACTTAAATTTTTATGATTTCAGAAGGAGGTTACGGCGTAACCATGAAATGGGTTACGTCGTAATCAAGTGGTAAATTTTTTTAAGTTTTAAGGTGTTACGGCGTAACCATGAAATGGTTTACGTCGTAACTGCAGTGGTTACGGCAAAAACTAAAGTTGTTACGCCGTAACTGCTGTAGATTCAGCAAAGTTACCACATGATTATGAGTCGAGCCGGTCTTGATAATTTCCTCTTAGCTTTTGGATTCTGCAAAACAAAGTAAGAAACATGTAAACCAACTAATGTAAAAAGGAAATTTTATTAAATAAAGGACGGGTTGTCTCTCGACAAGCAATTTTGTTTATTAAAGAGTCTTTAAGTTAGACTAATGCTCATTTTACGCTTTAACAAAGTATATTGTTTTGCTAATCTTGTCTATCTTGGGTCCGTGATACTTCTTTAGCCTGTGTCCATTTACTTTAAATCGAACTCTGTTTTTACCTAACACTTCTACTGTTCCATACGGATAAACTTTGCTCACCGTATATGGTCCATACCATCTGGTTCTAAGTTCCTTGGAAAAAGTTTTAATGTTGAAGTGAAGACTAATACCTCATCTCCTTTTTGAAATTCTTTATCCATAATTTTAGAATCGTGCCAACGTTTAGTCCTTTCTTTATATGCTCATGAATTCTCATAAGCATCAATCTAAAATTCATCAATTTGATTTAATTGAAGGAATCTATGTTTCCCTGCAGCATCTAAGTCAAGATTTACATTTTTAGGGCCTAATATGCCTTGTGTTCAAGTTCAATTGGCAAGTGGCAGGCCTTTCCGTAAACAATCCTGAATGGTGTACTACCGATAGGTGTTTTATAAGTTGTCCTGAATGCCCATAGTACATCATCCAGTTTATCTGCCCATTTTTTTCTGTTTTCGTTAATCGTTCTTTCCAGGATTCGCTTAATGGCTCTATTAGTATTCTTTGTTTGTCCACTAGTTTGGGGATGATATGGAGTAGCAAGTCTATGTGTTACTCCATATTTCTTAAGTGTTTTTTCGAGGAGGGAATTGCAAAAATGTGTTCCACGGTCCCTAATTAGAGCCTTCAAAACTCCAAATCTATAAAATAATTTTATTATGAATTTCACTACGACACGTGCATCATTAGTAGGTAGGGCTTCGGCCTCGACCCATTTTGAAACGTAATCGACAGCTACAAGAATATATTTGTTTTTTCTCGAGGAGGGAAAAGGTCCTATGAAATCAATCCCCTAGATGTCAAAGATCTCACTGACAAGAATGTTGTTTAAGGGTATTTAGTTCCGTGAGGTAATATTTTCTGCCCGTTGACAAGCGTCACACCCTTGAACATATTTTACCGAATCCTTAAAAATGGTTGGCAAATAGAATCCATACTCGAAGATATTTAGTGCTGTAATATCTGCTTCGTAATGACCTCCCGTAGGTCCCTTGTGGCAATGTTCCAACATTTCATGTAATTCTCTACCAAAAACACACCTCCTTATAATTCCATCAGGACATGATTTGAAGAGGTATGGGTCGTCCCATATGTATTTTCATACATCGTTAAAGAATTTTTTTTCTTAAATAATAAGTCAGATGCAAAGGAACGATATTAGTGACGAGGAAATTTGCATAATCTGCATACCATGGGTCTGTTTTAGTATTCTTAAGTTTAATAACCATGAGGTGTTCATCGGGAAAATTATCTTGTATGTTATCTTTGTTTAATTCCTCTAAATCCGGATTTTCAAGTCCAGAGAGATAGTCAACAGCTAGGTTTTCAGTCCCCTTTTTATCCTTAATTTCGATAGTGAATTGCTGAAGAAGTAATGTAACACCCCCATATTTGACATATAGAAGCGGGAGCTAATCTGGGGTATTACTTCATGAATCATAGTCACAATAATAGAAAACGACTCAAAATAGACGTTTTTGAAAGATAAGTTATCATTTAATTTTTATCTGAGTTTTTACAAAAGAGGTCTCAAAATACATTTCAAATCATAAAGTTGAATGATAACAGGTTTGGACGTCCTCATGTCCAATGCCACTCCGTGCCATAGTTGCTCAATTATCTGAGTTAAACATGTTAAAAGGATCAACACAAAGGTTTAGTGAAATTCAAAGTTTTTGCAATGTAATGGTTGAATACAATTCATCATAAGTGGTAATAATTGCATGCATTTACAATTATCATGGAAAACAGTATTATTGCCCTAAGCTCATGCAACCAAACATTAACATCCGAAGTCAATTTAACGACTTGAAGGAACAACTATCCTTAAGGAAATGTAACTTGCCAAAGTTATCTTTTTTTCTCAAATATAGTGCGTTTGGTTACCCTATGTACGGGTACACCAACGGGATTGTCACCCCCAATAGATCTATCCATAATATTCGCGTTCACTCGCAAGTGACTAATGGTTCATGATTAAGAAATAATGGCAGTGGAGGCAAACTTAGGCAATAATATATCAGGATAGCATACAGTTGAAAAATACTTGTATTCATGTTTATAGCATGTATCTCCCCACGAAGTTTAGAAAATATGTAAAGGTAGGACTATGAACTCACCTTAACAGGGAAATCTGATTGATGGCAAAAGTATAACAAATGAAGGTAAAAAGCTTCGTCACGCAACCTGGGGTAATATGTCAAGTCTTAGTATGATTGTTTATATTTCATAAAGTTTAACATAAATATTAATTTGGTTTATTAACTTGTGAAAAACATCGTTTCACTGTTCGGGCTATCATAATCCAGAGGTCATGTAGTAAACGTTTGAGGAGCTAGGACACTTTAAATCGTAAATCCAGCAACTCGTCAAAACGTATACCCAAATAAAACCCCTCACATGAAATTCCCTAGTAACGTGGTACATTATAGATTTATATGATAGGATTTGAAGTTTCTTCAAAAGCTAGTCGATGATAAATTATGATATGTATATAACATAATTGTTTTTATGTGTTTCGATCGATAAATGTGTTATGTTTAAATAAAATCAAATCTTAATATAAATTTTTATAATTTATATAAAAAAATTTCATTTTATACCTTTAAGAATGCAAAAATGGCAATATATACCCTTGATTTATATGATTTTACAAATTTAATCCTTTATATATAAAGTATATATATATTAAACCTTTAACTTTAAAACTTGGCAAAACATGCCCTTGTAGTTATAACTTTAGGATAATTACATTTTTGGCACAAAACTTATATAATTTCAAAAAGTTACGATATATACCCCTATGCATGGAAATCGTCTCATAACTAGTCCAAAATTCATGCAAATGGTATTTTGGAAATCCAAAAGAGTTTTGCAGCTTATGGCTTATTAGAATAAGCTAAAATAAGTTAATTTTACGAGCTTATAGCTTATAGAAAGAGCTTGTGAACTAGAAAGATCAAAATGGGCATGTTTGGTTTAGAAAAACCAAAACGTATGGGTTTGTAGTTTAACGGCTTAAACAAGAGTTTATATAGGATCTAACAAAGCTTATGAAAATTTTAAAACAAGGAAAAAGTTTATTGAATGAGTAGAATAACTTACAACTTGAAAATGGGTCAAAATAGGGGGTTTTTGGTTCGCACGACTTTGTGACAAGTTTTAGGACTTCTCCTTCTTTCTCCTTGGCTTTTAATTGATCTAGGGACTTTACTTCACTTCTACGACATGCCTTGGATCATAACTTTAAGATGGTAATAAGTTTTAAGGATGAAATGAGAGTGTGTGTGGTCTCGGCTATTTATAGGGGACGAACACTCTTGGTGACTAAGTTTTCTTGGTGTGGTGGCCAAGGGTAGTAGCTATGGTTGACTAAAGACGTTTTGTTTTTTTTTTTTATTATTTTTTTTCTATAGGGAGAGTGTTGAAGGCTAGGATAATAGCTTTGAATGGTGGAAGCTTATGAGAAGGCACGGCTATACAAGGAGGTGACGAGTGAACTTGGAGGCCAAGGAAAGTGATGGAGGTACTTGAGAGGTGGTAGGGTGGTAGCTTGAGGTGCTAAGTAGGTTAGTAGGGTGGTGACAAGGTGTGGTGATATGGTGGTAGCTTAGTTTTTAGGTTAGAATTTAGGTTTAGGACTTAGGGTTTTCGTCTAGGTTTAGGACTAGTTTAGGGTTTTATTTAGGGTTTAGGGTCAAGATTAGGGTTTTAGGATGAATTAGGGTTTAGGTTTAGGTTTTAGGAGTTGTACATTGAGTGTTGTACCTTGTGTTAAAGTGGTTGTAAGAAACTAGAATAAATTTGGAGGGAAAATGAGCTAGTTTGAAAATTTATGCATATTTGGTTTGTACATTAGGCTTTAGAAGGTTGTAACTTGGTTTAGGGGGAAAAGATATTCAAATTTGGTGCTATGATACTTGTACATAATCCTTGAACATTTGTACACTTGTTTCAACATGAAATTAGGGTTTTTAGAATAAACATTAACGTTTAATGCTTATTTTGAAATAACGTTGTAAATGGTATGTTAAATTGAGAACGTATTTGGTAAAAATGATATTAAAACATAGACTTTATATATTAGGACATTTACTTGATATAAACGTAGTTATAGTTGGCATTGGTTGTTGCGCGAGCTCGTTTACTTTGCTATGTAAGTTAAGTTACATAGTTGGAATGAATAAAGTAAAAAATTTCCCTTCGTTTAATTCCTCCAAACCCGGATTTTCGAGTCTAGAGAGATGGTTAACAGCTAGGTTTTCAGTCCCTTTTTTATCCTTAATTTTGATAGTAAATTCCTGAAGAAGTAAGACCCACCTTATTAGTCTAGGTTTAGCATCCTGTTTACTGAAGAGATATTTAAGGGCTGAATGATCAGTGTAAACCACCATTTTAGACATTATTAAATAGGACCTAAATTTGTCGAATGCGTATACTACTGCTAATAGTTCCTTTTCAGTAGTGGCATAATGTTCTTGAGCATTGTTCATAGTTTTACTTGCATAATAAATTAGGCGGAATTTTTTCTCAATCCGTTGTCCTAGAACAGCTCCAACGGCATAGTCGCTGGCGTCACACATTAACTCAAAATCTAAATCCCAATTAGGGGCAATGATCACCGGAGTGGTGATAAGTTTATCCTGAAGTATGTCAAATGATTTTATGCATTCGTCTAAAAAGTCAAATTTGGCGTCTTTCATCAACAACTGAGTCATAGGTCGGGCTATTTTAGAAAAATCCTTAATGAATCTTCTATAGAACCCGGCATGTCCTAAAAATCTTCGTATACCTTTGACGTTGGTTGGGTAAGGTGAAATAGCAATCACATCAAATTTCGCTTTATCAACTTCTATTCCTGCTTTTGATATTTTATGCCCTAAAACAATTCCTCTTTGACCATAAAATGGCATTTTTCCCAATTGAGAACTAGGTTTGTTTCTTCACATCTGGCTAACATTTTTGGTAAATTATTAAGACAAGTTCCGAAAGAATTTCCGAACACGGAGAAGTCATCCATGAATACTTCCATAAAATATTTACACATATCATGGAAGATTGCTGTCATGCATCGCTAAAATGTGGCAGGTGCGTTACATAACTCGAAAGGCATTTTTCTGTAGGCAAACGTGCCATAGGGACAAGTAAAGGTGGTCTTTTCTTGGTCTTCTGGTGCTAAAGGAATTTGGAAATATTCGGAGAATCCATCTAGAAAGCAATAGTATTCATTTCCTGATAGTCGTTCTAACATTTGATCAATGAAAGGCAAGGGGAAATGGTCTTTTCTTGTTGCATCGTTAAGTTTTCTGTAATCAATACATACCCTTCATCCTGTGACTGTTCGTGTTAGAATAAGTTCGTTATCTTTGTTGGCAATCACAGTGGTTCCTCCCTTCTTAGGAACCACATGAATTGGGCTTACCTAAGGACTATCTGAAATGGTATAGATTAGTCCTGCATCAAGAAGCTTTAAAATTTTGGTTTTTATGACGTTTTAGACTTTAGGATTTAATCTACGTTGAGGTTGCACGGTGGGTTTGGAATTTTCTTCCATCAAAATTTTATGAGTACAGAAAGAGGGACTGATTCCTTTAATATCAGAGATTTTCCATGCCAGGGCTTTTTTATGTTTAGTAAGTACTTCCAATAATAACCTTTTTTTATGGTCAGATAATAACGAAGAGATGATGACAAGTAATTCGCGGTTGTTGTCCAGAAAATCATATTTTAAGTGGGAGGGGAGTTCTTTGAGTTTTAGGGTAGGTTTTTCTTCGTCGATAGAATTTGCAGCGAAGAGAGCAGGGTTATTACAATCTTCATGAATTGCAGGCAGATGGCCAAGAATGGTTTCAATTGAATTTTCGTAGTTTTGAGGAAGAATTTCTTTAATATTGTCGACGACGGAAAGGTTAATTATGTTCGCAGAATGGCAGGTGTCCTCATCAGATGGGGGAAATCTCATAGATTTTTCTAAATCAAAGGTGATGATTTCATCTCCTACTTTGAATGATATCTTTTTATTAAAAACATTAATCATGGCATGTGCTGTGACCAAAAATAGTCTTCCTAGAATAATGGGAATTCTGTGGTCTTCTTCCATATCAAGTATTAACGGGCAGAGAACCTAATCGTGGGTAGTATAGAATGGTAAATCCGAGGTCGTCCCAAGAGCTAAATTGTAATTAGTTTTAATTTGAAATGTCATGTTTTAAAAGTGGTTTTTGAGTTGATTTGAAATAAATAACTGGAAATTAAAAGAGTTGTAGATATCAAGAAAGAAAACGTTCTAACCTAGTTACTTCATTACTACTGTTATGAAAATTTTTTCCTGTGCAATGTTAAACTATGGTTTCATTAGTGGTTTCTAAGGTCGATAGACTTGAATGTGCATATTTAGTCTATCCTATACTCCCTGCGATTCTGAATCAGTCCCAAATCATCTGGGAGGTAGG
The DNA here is from genome assembly GCA_026074375.1 of Tanacetum coccineum. NCBI lineage: Eukaryota > Viridiplantae > Streptophyta > Magnoliopsida > Asterales > Asteraceae > Tanacetum > Tanacetum coccineum. The sequence continues at coordinate 1,666 of BQNB010092186.1, read as the reverse complement.
TTATCCAGGTTGCATTGATTAATCCCAACTATTCCCAAAACATATCTAATAATCTATAAAGATTATTAACCCTCTCTGAAAGAGTTCCTGTGCTTTTTAAGTATTGAGTGATAAGTGCGGTGACCGGTTAGTTCCTACACTAGGTAAGGAGTTAGTGATCCTCCCTAGTACCCATTGGATCCCATATTGACTAGATAATCTAATAATGGGGCAAGCTAGGTCCAAACCACCCGTACTACCAAAACCCAGGGTTACACGATAGTCAAGGAATATCTAATGAAACCATAATCTAACAGGAAACAATCATAACAACAGTAATTACATAACTAGGCCAGCACTTTAAGTGCTTAGCCGCTCATGGTAACGGAAACACAGCAAGAAATAGAAGAAATCATAGATTGAAAACTCATAATTCTTACAGTATTCGTATTTGAACGATTAAATACAAAAAGTAAGTAAAGTGTGATCTCCCTTGGACTCTAGGTGGAATTCTTCGAAGGTTGAAAGCCTTTTTCGCCTCTCCAATTGGCTGTGGAGGAAGTGATGTCGGACTATCTTGAATGAGGCCTCCATTTATAGGTATTGAACCTGTTACTACACAACCAATAAAGGTGTTGCGTCGTAACCATCATACACGGCATTTCATATTTAAGCAGTTGTTACGGCGTAACCAGATATGGTGTTACGCCGTAACCTTTAAATAATGTCCATAAGTACGTGATCTTCATTCCATATTTGTGGATCTTTATGGTTACGGCATAACTGAATATGGTGTTACGCCGTAACTCTAACTTTGTCAAGATTTCCTTCCAAATATATGGTTACGGCGTAACTAGATATGGTGTTACGCCGTAACGTTGTCCTTGATCTTCGTACTTGCTTAATATATGTTACGGTGTAACCATTTTTTGTGTTACGCCATAACATTCTTCAAATATTTACACTTTGAGTCCTTTTTCCCTTGTTTCTTGTCACTTTCTAGCATTTCACCTGAAAACTACAAAATGATAGAAAATATCTTGTTTTCGAGTATTAGTGAAACATTTGCAGGTAATATAAAAGGTATTTTGACACTAAAAAGTATTAAATATTTGATGTTATCAGTTGGATATCAAATTCATGTATAATTATTGTTGTTGAAGGTATATGGAAAACATTCATAGCAAACCTCAGAAAGTGTTAAATAGTTAAAAGATATTACTGAATGTGCTTTATGGTCGACTAAACAAGTAAGATCGTACATGTCTATTTAGACACATAGTTTCTACATAATTTTAATTATAAATGTAATAGACTTAAGCCCACAATTAATTTCGGTCAAGGTACTAACCTAATCATCCAGTGCCTCTCTGCAGTTTGAACAAGAGTTGTCTCAACGAATAAACTATAATGACCGTTAAAAGCTTGAATAATCGTTTTCTTTACTTGTTGAAGGCATCTCCTTTTTTCTTCTTTCTTTTTTCTTCTTATCTATGTTCTTCTTTTTTATATGTTTGCATGTAAATAGTGTTATATTCGGCAATACAATTGTATGCTAGTCGATAGTTTCCTCCTTTTACTACCTAATACTTTTAAAACTTAATAGGGAAGTAGCTAAGAAATCACGAGGCTCAAAGACGTACAATTGTATAAAAGTTTGACTTATATAAATTACCCTGTACTTCTT
>BQNB010092185.1:0-19667 GCA_026074375.1 Tanacetum coccineum | reverse complement strand
TGGGATGATCTCGCCTTCAAACTCTTTACTTTTTGGGTGGAACGTGACACATAAATTTTTTTGCAAAACGTTGATCCATGGTTGAAATTCGAAATGGCACATTCACCTAACATAATATGAAATAATTACCGGGAGCGAAAAGTTTCACAAGGTACAAGTATGAGTAGTGTTAGCATCTTGACTTATATTTAATGGTGATTTTATTTTTAAGCTTGGTTTGGGACGAATGAAAAGTCGGGGATGATGAATTTATCTTTTTGAGCATTTTAGGATTGAAATGTTTCTTGTTCTATGACCCTAAAAGTTATGAAAATAAAGAAAGTCAAAGGTTCTAGTTAGTTGCTAAAAAGAAAAGCATGAAAAGTACAAAAAAAATATGAGAAAAAGGAAAAATACAAAAATATGTGTGAGAATAAGTGTAAAATGGTAAAAACAGGGCTTTTTAAAACTATTGAGTCTTTAATTCCCCTTGACGAACACTTACCTACTTTTCGAGGTAATTAATCGAGGGGGATTGAGATTCTTTGTTTTCTTAAGTGTTTACTTATGGCATTGCGTGAGGACACGACAATAGTTTAGTATGGGGGATTTTGTTATGTGTTTAATTACACATACCTTTTACCTATAAAAACATGCCTAAAAGACCAAAAACATACCAAAAATAAATTGTATTTGTGTGTTTTGCATTTATATTGTGCAGGAAACGGATATCAACAAAAAGGACAAAAACGAAGCCAAAACGAACAAAACGAAGCACGAAAATAGAAAGAGCGTGAAAAGTCAAAGTCAAAGTCAAACAAGTCAAAGTCAAAGACGGAGCCGAAACTGAAGAAATCTTTAATGGACCAACCCGCACCCATTTAATGAGTCGGGTCAGCCGATTAAGATATGTATACTAAGGCTTAATAAGCCTTAAACTATCTAAGCACAAAGTCTAATTAAAAGCCCAAAAACCTTTTTTATATATAATACCCGGCCCATTCATTATAAGCCCAACACCCCTTAACAGTCATTAGCCCAACACCTTTAACCCTTTTACATCGTTAGTTCTTAGGGACTAATACTGTTAGTCCTTAAGGACTAACACGTTTACCCCCTACACCTCAAACCTCTTTACACCCCTAGTCCCTCAACCCTAACAAACGTTAACTCTTTACCCCCTGCCATCCTAAACCATTTATACCCCACATCCCCTTTACCCTGTCCTATTACCCTGATTATAACAAAAACCAAAATCCAATTTTCTCGCCATTACTGTTCACCATCCTTGTCACTCAACCTCGAACACTGTGCACCACGACAACCCTATCACCATCCCAACATAACCCTACCCCATAAAACAACAAACGCTACCTTGGCAATCCTAAATCACCCTATTCGTCAAAGGAAGAATACAAAAAATCAAGGGCTGAGATTATTTTGCTTGGTGACCAAGTTAGATTAAAGGCTGGGATTGAAGTCTCACACAGAAAGCACAACAAGCACACAATAGCTTAGTTTTCAGTCTATAAATAGATAGCCATTTTTTTCACTAAAAATGTAATCCAGGAGTAGTGTAATTTACTTTTTAATGTTTTAACTTTATGTTTCTAAGTCTTTAAATTCTATCATTTAAATTTTCAAGCCTTGTAATCTTTTTATGTTTAATGAAAATTCAAGTTTATTGGTTTATGCAAATTTGTTTATGCACTTAAGCTTTTATCTGTTCACAAGTCATTCTCATAAGCTCTCATAATCTCATACCACTATTTTACTCATAAAAGCTTTTACAAAAGATTTTTATAAGTTTACTGTTTCATTAAGAAAGGAATGGGTCTTCTGTTTACAGCTTATTGGATGAATAAGAAATTTTGGATGGCTTATTTGGGTTCTTAGTGCTTCTCGGGAAGCTATAGGGTGAGTTATAAGCTATTTTTGGGTGCTAAGTCTTAACCAACAGCTAAGGATCTTTGTAAGTTTCTAAATTTCATTTTCTAGTCTATTTTTATGCATTTACTGTTCAATAGCTTATTATGCTTATCTGTGCTTTTTTCTGTATTAATTATGCTTAATGTGTCTTTATTATGCTTATTGGTTCTTATTTGATACATCTCTTGATCTGTTTTAGTTTTAAATTGCAAAATCTGTCTTTAAAGGGGTGTTTGGGTCAAGAGGTGAAATGGGTCAAAATGGGTGATAAACTGTTCTGGGTCACTTTGCCATCTTTCGCAAGCTCTTTCAAGTTGTTTTTAATCTGTCTTTCAAGGTTTTAAAGTTTAGAAATCAAGTGTTAAAGTTTTTTTTATATATATGTTCTTTAAATCTATTTTTTTAATCCTTTAAAACAGTTTCAATTGATTTGTGCTCTAAAAAGTTGTCTTAAGGTTTTGGTCATGGTCCATTTTGAGTTTAGAATGCAGTAGGATTATTGTTGGTTATGAGTCCTTGGTCACTTTTGCATTAGTATTCAAATCTGTCAAGTCCATTTTCAAAGCTCAAATCCATTTTTCATTAGCAAATTTAGAATAGTTAGAAATAGTTTTAGATTTTGATATTTCTTGCACAAGTAGTTTGTAGTCCTTATTCTATCTGTTTCAGCTTATTTTAGCTTTTAAAACTCTTTTCATATCTTAAAATTAGGCCTGCATTTAGTCTTTTTGTCTTTTCAAAAAACTTAAAAAAATCAGCATAAGCTGAGTGAAAACAGTCTTTTTCATCAAGCTTTTTCCTGGCTTATTTGAATTTCAAATTCCTTTTTCTTTACTGCTTATTGTAGTTTATAATATAAGCTTTAAGGTCTTATAAGTTTCTAAGCCATAAGGATTCTTTTTCTAGCTTAAAAATAAGCTAGAAAAGTGTCCCTAGGGCTGTTTGGCTAACTGTTTTGGCCAAAGTGCTTATTGGCTTTTTAAAATTTTTCTACTCATTTTTCTTTGCTTTTTTTGTTTTTATTGCTTATTAGGATAGGGCCTTGGACTAAGTTAGCTTATGTAAGTTTTGCTTTAGCTTATTAAGTTCTTTTAGTTAGTTAGCAGTTTAGCTCATGATCACTTTGTTTAGTTTTAGCTTGCTGTCTTTAATGCTTTTTAGTGTTCTCAGCTTATTTATTTTGCTTATTCCCTGGTCAATTAGTGCTTATAAGGTAATAGTCATCTATCTTTGCTTATTTGCCTTCACATTGTGCTTAAAATAAGCCCACAGTTTAAGCCTTTAGTTTCTTAGTTATAATAGGCTAAAATCTGTCCATTTTTTAGCTTATTTCCTAGCTTATTTTAAGTTTTGAAAAAAGTTGTTTTGTTAAAGTTTGTTACATTTGCTTATTTTACAAGTTTTTAAAAAAGAAAATTAAAAAAAATGTTTATTAAAAAGGAGAGGCCACAGGGGTCGAACCTCTAACCTATCCCTTTGCACACACACGTCCCAAACAACACACACACTAACCATTAGCGCCAGTAGGGCCATCAGTTTATTTTTTGCACAATTAATCTTTTAACCCTTTTTACCCATTTAGCTTATCAGCCTTTTGGGCTTTTTCCCAGCTTATTCCAATAAGCTGGCAACCCCATTTTATTTTTCTTAGATCAAGCACTATGCAATGCACTTTCTCTGAATTTTTCAGATTTTTCTAAAGTAGTTTAGTATTTTTAATCATTTTATTTCATTAAAAGTGTTTTTAATTCATATAAAAAAATATAAAAGTCAAAAAAATATAATTCTTTTTAAAAAAAATTTCTTTTACCATTTAGAACTTAGGAAAATTAAATTTGTATTCGTAGGGTTAAAATTGTAGAATTTAGTTTTTTAAAGAACGGGATTTGGTCCCGTTATCGTTTTTCTTCGTTTTTTCACCTTAATTGCTTACGTTTTTTGTTTACTTTTCTTTGTTCTTGCATTTTAGTCACTTAGGATTTATAAAAAGTTAAAAAAAATCATTTTAGGATTAAATTTTGATAATTTAGGTTTTAAGTCGCGTTTTTTTAGGATTCTCGTTATCGTTTTAGGGTTTTAGCTTTAATAACTTTCGTTTTTAGTTTGCCTTACTTATTTTTCCTGTAGATTTAGAAATCAAATCCAATCAAATCTTGTTCCATTCAAACATCAAATATCAAACCGACTCTCGACTTTCCATTGCACGCCTCGTTGGGGAAAAACGACCCGGGAATATCATATACTACTCGGATTTCATTGATTCTCTTTCTTTAAACCTTTTCAAGGGTCACTTGATTTGGTTTGGTTAATATAAGTAGTAATATTATTATTTCCCACTCCTCTGCTCCTTTGTGTGTTTTTCTTTTAGAGAGTTACCATGAAGCAAGTTGATTATTAGTTTAAGTTATTCGATCTCATTTTGTCCTCTAATAAAATAAGTTGTTTAAAAAGCTTAAAACCCTAAAAATAATCGTCTTTTTCTTCTAAACCATTTGATTCTCTTCTTAACCCTCATTATCGTTTAATTCTTTATGTCGACATTTGTCTGATGCGTAGGGTGTGGAGAACCGTTATATGGCTACCCTTGTCGATGGTGTACTTGCAAATGGTGTGGTAATGATCTTCGAGATGTATATTGCTTTCTATGCCATTCAAGGAACGAAGATTCTTTCACTTATGATTCGACTCCGAATTCTTTCGATAATCCTCCCGATTTTTCATACCCACCTCCACAACCCCAATACGTGACATACTCTTGTGAGTTATGTGGGAACGATGCCCATTATGGTTATGATTGTCCACCTCAAGTCCCATTTGTCTACAATCAGGACCCGTGTTTCAATCAAAACTTTGATTATTTTCCACAAACTTCCCCGAGTTTTCCACAACAATATCTGTGGAGATCTTTTAAGCCCATCTACGATATGTTTTACAGATAATATAAATATGCACAGCGGAATAATAAGAACAGTATATTATCAAACAAGGTTTTGTTATCATACGTTGAATCCTCATTTATCCTATTAAATGAGACACTTAGCACTACAACGTAACTCCTTTAAGTGATAGCCAATGTGTGCATAGAGCATCATAAGAAAAATCACACATTGCTAGATTCTTCAAGTCTTCGTCAACACCATATAAAACGAACAAGTTATCTTTAAAGTGTAACACCCACTTTAAGATATGATAAAAACACGCACCTGTGAAACTCAACTACAACATCAAATAAGTGATAATCAATCGTCTTCATAATCACATCTTCAATAAATCCAAAAATAGCCTTTTTTAATTTAATTGAATCTTTGTCCCATCCGAGAACCAAGCTGTGTGTTATTTGTTATCGCATAAAGCTAGCAGTACAAACTCATTTAATACTAGCAGTACAAACACACAAACCAAACAGTAGTATCTGCTTTTCAACCTAGCAGTACTAATACACGAAGCAGTAGTATTTAATAAAATCAGGCAGTAGCAATGAAGTATTGGCAGCATAAACACATACTAACATCATCAATCTTGAACTTGCATGGACGAATAAGCACCATGAACAATACGTCATCTATAGAATCGACTCCATAAACCTTGTATATCCTAGATATTACGAGCCACCAGGCTTTGATACCAATTGTGGAGATCTTTTAAGCCCATCTAGGATATGTTTTATAGATAATATAAATATGCACAGCGGAATAATAAGAACACTATATTATCAAACAAGGTTTTATTATCATACGTTTCTATCTTGCCCCAAATCTATACTTTGAGACTACTAACTAACTATTAACTAAATAACTATTAACTAACTAACTACTGTGTACACACACACACGTTTACTAGAATCTCGTTGGGAGAGCTCTATATATCTGGAAATATAAAACAATGTGTCTATGATCTCTTTATATAGAGAGAGACCATATGACTTACAAAGAAAATTAATTCCAGTCAACAATTGTATTAAATACTTAGTCAATGTATTTAATATGGTTGACTAAATAATTAGGAAACTAAATCAGCATTAATCTTCAAGTTGTAATTAATCTCCAATCAGCATTAATCGATGTTTGACTGCATTGAATGAGAAGATAACTACTGTTTGACTTCAAGTCTTCTAAAATCCCATATTGCTAAATTAGTTCTTCTTGTTTCATTCTTTTGTTCTTTTGTCTCATCAATTCTGTAAATCCCAACAATATCCTTGTTGTGAAGATTGTGGGGGTTCTCACGAGACTTTTCAATGTCAACCGATGAATTATTACGAACCTAATCCGTGTTTTGACCAAATTAAACCCCCGCAGTTTCCCGTCATTCTTCAACCTCCTCAAGAAATGAGTATCCAAGATATGGAGGATCTAAAGCAGCAGTATTTAGATGAAATGAAAAGTTTAATTAATAACTTAAAGGTTAAAGATTATCGTAATGAGAGAATAGATATTCAATATAGAAGGGAATGTGAAATTAAGATTGATGAGCTTAAACAAAATTTCAATGGAATGAGTATTGAAATTAGGAAAAGGGAAAAAGAGCTTCTGCAACAAGAGCAGGCAGATTATGTTACAACTTCGCAACGGTTCAATTTCATTTGTTATGATGATGACGACTATGAGTATTCTTTTGCTACACAAGAATATCTCAAGAAATCTCCTCCGCAATCACACCCGATTTACCAAAATCGGACTCTCTTATAATGGAGGATAAGCATCTCGACACTATTCCGGAACCGGAATCGGACGAATTAATAAAGTCTAGTATTAAGGACCTTGTCCATACCCCAAGTGAGTCCGATGGTATATCCGAAAGTGAATGTGATTTGCCCGTTTGTGATTATTCTTCTTCGAAAAAGGATGAAGTGTTAGATGATATCATTTCAATTCCCCCGGGAAATGGCAATGATCATTTTAATGTCGAATCTAGTCTAATTGAATTCGTGCTTAATCGTGATAACGTGAATATCTACCTATATATATTATATATATCCAAGATTGATTTCCTTCTCGAGGAGTTCGCCGGTGAACTCGCTCTTATCGCTCTAATTCCACCGGGAATTGTTGAAGCCGACTTTGATTTGAAGGGAGATATCCATTTTATTGAAAATTTGATGTATGATAACTCTTTTCCTCGCCCTTTTCCCAAAAACTCTTAAAGATGATTCTAAAACTGTCATCGATTCCAACAATGATTAATCCTTCGAGTGAATAATGATTCGCTTTACAGTGGACGACATCAATTATGGTGAGGCAATCACCCTCCCGAATCTGAGCACTGACAGCTTAGAGGTGGTGAGATTGTTATCCCCCCCCGGAATTTGGAAGGATTGGAATACTGATATTCTTCTAACAATCAAAGACGATATTCTTTGTGAAAAATTGTTGAATATCAATCTTCTTATTGCTAAGATCGAAGCATTAAAAGATAATCCTACTCCATCTTCTGATTTTGTTACCAAGTCTTCCTTCACATCTCTTAACTTTTTCTTGGAGGAGACTAACACCTTTGATGATTCTTTACCCGAATCTGAAACTTTTTGCTTTAATCTTGAAGAGAGTAGTAGTGGCAGTCCCACTTCTTATTTAGATTTATCTCTTCCAGATTATGAAGCATTCTTTTGTGATAGTGAGCCCGATTCGGGAAATTTCACTATGGATGTGGTGAAAGATATTTTTGATAATCCAACAAGAGAACCAAGAGTTCATGTGCCTAATGTTTTACCCACCCATCCCACCTTTCATTTGGATTCAGATTTCACTCTTTCTAGTGATCCCTTTGGATCCGAACTTGCAGTTTCTTTTCCTTTCGGAACTAGAAACAAGATTTTTGATCCAGGGATATTCATTGAAGTCCAATCCAAGGGATTTCTATCACCAAATGAATTTTCTATCATGCGTGATCCTCTTTCTCTAGTGTTTAACACTTTGCTCCCATTTTCATCCGAAAATGAGGATAAAGTTTTCAATCCTGGTATTCTTGCTTCAAATGAGAAAACATCTCCTCATCTCTTATCTCATCGGGGCTTTAATCCTTCAAAGATCATTTCCGATTTTTCTGAAAGCCCGATGATGATTTTTAGAGGGGACATTCCTATCTTAGATGTTTTGTTTCTCTATTTCTATCCTCCTTGAAAAGCTCAAGTATGGGGGATCGAGTCAGGCTTAAGACTCGGTTAACAAAAATAAGCGCTTCGTGGGTGGCAACCCATGCTTATCCTAGTAGTAGTATTAATGAATAAGTGTGTTGTGAGGATGCTCGCCTCTACCTTCTCTCATGTTTTGTGTTTTGTGGTTTATTGTCCAGGATTTCCCGGATCGTGATGACTCTCGTGCTCGCGGTTTTTTTGTCCTTCGACTCACCACGAGCTTCACATCCTCAGCTTCATTTGGGAATCCAATATCCTAAAATTTTATCGACTAACATTTTTCTTTTGGCATACTTAATAAACGGCCTTAGATTTACGTAGAGACCCTTCGTAAAACATTGAGGACAATGTTCGGTTCTAGTATGGGGGGATCTATCGATTTGATTTTGCCTGCAGCCGTTGTTTTCACGTAATCCCGTTTTTACCACCAAAATACCAAAAAAATGAAAAAATTTAAAAATTTTCAAAAATAAAATAAGTGTTTTGTCACAATTTTGACTTTCCTGCTGGGTAGAATAAGAATAAATTTTGACTCGATCGAGCGTGTTGAGCTCTAGCTTGTTCCTTAACTTTTAAACTAAGCATTCGCGGAAATTCGCGAAGGAAGAAAAATGATAGAGTTAAGTATGAGTTGGATGCTAAACAAGGATTATTTGGAAATCTTAAGAGCTCATAAGTGTAATTTGTTGCTTTTCTCTCCCATAAGCTTCTAACCGGACTAATAATACGTGCTATCTTCGGAATTTAAACTTAAATCAATAATTTTTGAAGTATAGTCGATATCAATAATTTTAGTTCAAATTTATACTTAAATTTTCTAAAACGAAATTTTCTCTATATCGTGGTATTATATGTTAAAAAAAATAAGGTGATAATAATAATAAACTGTGGGCTAATAAAAGTTTACTGCATCTTGCCGGCTCACAACCGATGTTGCAGCCTTCTAAAAGGTCAAGGATTTCATTAGTTTAATGGATGTGTAATTATATTAAGTGTAGTAAGCATGAATTAATAAATATAGGGAAAATCTATTTTTTCTTAAATTTAAATATGCTTTTGAACAAAGACTATTACATTTTAAGTTGTAATTTTAAGTATATACGGGAAACCTAAGAGTCTTTGAAACCGAAGGTCCGTGAGTCCCGATACTAGTCTCTATGGGGTGTCAAAAGCCTGGTCACTTAGCCGCAAAGTTGGTATGTGCCAAGACAAAAGTCGCTACATGGGATGATCTCGCCTTCAAACTCATTATTCTCGGGTGGAACGTGAAGCATAGAAATTTTGCAAAATGTTGATCCATGGTTGAAATTCGAAATGGCACATTCACCTAAGATATGATAATTGTCGGGGGTGAAAAGTTTCACAAGTTATAAATATGAGTACTGTTAGCATCTTAACTTATATTTAACGGTGATTTCGCTTTAAGATTGGTTTGGAATAAGTGAAAAGTCGAGAACGATGAATTTATCCTTTTTGGGACATTTTAGGATTGAAATGTTTGTTGTTCTATGATCCCTAAAAGTTATGAAAATAACAAAAGTCAAACACGTTAGTTATTTGCTTAAAAAGGTACAAAAAATTGAGAAAAAAGAAAAAATACAAAAATATGTGTGAGAATAATTGTATATATTTAAAAATGATAAAAACGGGGCTTTTCAAAGCTAATGATTCTTTAATTCCCCTTGATGAACACTTAGCTACTTTTCTAGGTAATTAGTCGAGGGGGATTCAGATTCTTGGTTTTCTTAAGTGTTTACTTGTAGCATTGTGTGAGGACACGACAATAGTTTAGTATGGGGGATTTTGGTATGTGCTTAATTACACATACCATTTTCCATTAAAACCAGACTTAAATGACCAAAAACGTACCAAAAATACATTGTATTTGTATGTTTTGCATTTGTATTGTGCAGGTAATGGATATCTAAGAGAAGGACAAAAACCAAGTCAAAACGGACAAAATCGAGCACGGAATGGAAAAGCGTAAAAAGTCAAAGTCAACCAAAGTCAACTAAAAAGTCAACCTTGACAAAGCCAAAAGTCGAATACAAAAGCCGTAAACGAAGAAATACTTAATGGGCCAACCCGCACCCATTTAATGGGCCGGGTCAACCCATTAAGCTATTTATACAAGTCAAAGAAGCCCAAAAAAATAAGTTGAAGGGGCATTTCTGCCAACCCCTCAAACTTATAACCATACAAGGACGAGCCATGCAATAAGACATATAACCTTTAGGGGTTGTTCTTGCCAACTCCCCCAAAGTTATAACACCACATGGACCATCCCTGCAATAACTCTAACCAAAATGAAGGCCTGTAATTATCCACACCCCACAAACCCTTACCCTGAACCTCAAACTACTGTAATATCTCCCAAGTTTCCCTGCAAAACCTTTTGGGCACTATTCACCTGTCATCCCTTTTCCCCGACAACAAACAAACAAAACCTTTATTAATCCTCCTCTACCCCACTTCCAAAGAAGTTCAATTGCATGCAGGCAATCCCTCTACACGATTAGGCAATACGATGAAGGGTCAAGATTGAGAACGTCGGAAAGTCAACAAAATGAAGGGCTTAGATTGAGCTTTATGACTTACCTCACTACAAGAAACACACCATGTTCCCTCTCTACAGAATAATGCACAAAGATTTGAAGAAGACCAAGACATTATTAGCTAGTATGAAAAAGATGACATTGAAAAGCCCTTAGAGAGTTTGTTAGTAGTTCTATTAACCTAGTTTTTAGTTTACAGCTATACAATTTAATTTTTAATGTCTTGTAATCATTTTAAAAGTTAATGGAATTTTAAGTATTTTATGTCTAAAAAAATCTTGTACTTAATTTGAAATTTTATTGTGATATAAAAGTGTTTTACAAGTTCATTATAAGCTCTTATCTACTCTTATAAGTTGTTTACTTAGGTCTTACAAGCTTTTTCCATAGTTTGTAAGGTTTAAGCCATTTTCACTAAAAATCACTCAAAAGCTCTTTGGAAGATAAGCCAAAAAGGGAAGGGCTTATAGGTGTTTACTAGCTTGTTCTTGAACAAGCTAGAGCTTGTAGACAAAGCTCATTTGAGCTTATTTGCCCTGTTTAAGCAAAGGCCTTTGTAAGTTCCATTTTCTTTCATTTTTAAGCTTTTAATGTAGCATTGCTTATTACTGCTTATTTTTTGCTTATTGCTTGCTTATATCTGCTTGTTTATGCTTGTTTATGATGTTTAGTGCTTAATTTGCCTAGCTTGTAAATCATTTTTGCAAGTTTTTATAAAATCTGTCTAATTAGCTTATAAACTAGCATTATCTGTTCTAGCTTATTTAAGTACTTATTTGTTGTTGAAATATGCTCAATATTGCTTAGTGGTCTTAGTTAACATCTGGTCTTTAAAAGTTATTGCTTAAATCAGTCTAAATCACCTTAAAAAATTGTTTTAAGTTCTTTAAAGGGGTGTTTGGTTTAACTGTTTTTGAAGGTCAAAATGGGTCAAAATGAGTTATGTCTTTTGGGTCTTCTTAGTTTAACTTAGATTCATCATAAAATCCATTTGTTAGAAGCTTTTAGGTGTTAAATCTCAAATTCTTAACTTATATAAGTTGTTGTGTGAATCTGTGATAACATATCTTATTGCATCAGCTTATTTGATTATATCTTTGCATCTTGTGATTTTGTTATGTTTTTGAGTTTGTTCAAGTTTTAAAACAACTTAGAATCAAAGTCTAATACCTCATCTTTGTTTTTGTTATTGACAAAATCTGTCAAAATTATGCTAAGTGTAAAAAAAAAGAAATAGCTTTTTCTTTAAGCATTTGTGGCTTAACCTGAATTTCAAAATAATTTTTGAAAGTTGATATAAGCTCTTTGAAGTCCAAATCTTATCTGTTTGTGGGTCCCATGTTCATATGGTTCTGATTGTTTGCTTATTTTTAAGCCTAAAAGTAGGGGTTTGTAAAGATTTGATTTTTTTCTGAAGTGTTGAAATCTGGAGTGTGCAGCTTTTTCATAAGCCATGTTTTCACATTAGTTTACCTTTGTTTCAAACTCCAATTTGTTTGCTGGTTATTGTAGCTTATTGTTTAAGCTTTTTAGTGGTATAGGCCTTATAGTCATAAGGATCCATTAAGTAGCTTATTTTTAAGCCTAAAAGTGCCTTCTTAGGCTGTTTTCATTGATATTTTACTTAAGTGCTTATTTGCCTTATCTGTGCTTATTTGTTTGTTTTCTCTGCTTATTTTTATTGCTAGTTGCTTATTAGAGTATTAGAATAGAAAGTAGCTTAGTTAGTTTATAGAGTAGCCTATTTGAGCTTATTTGCATTTTAGTCTAAAAATTGTAAGTTTTAAAAAGCCATTAGTTATTCTATCATTTTTAGCTTATGTTAGCTTGATTTACTTTGCTTGTTTTTTTGTTTCTCATTTGGTTAATATGTGTAGTGCAATATCCGATGTTACTATTTTCAATAGCACTTGTGATAAGCTTATTGTCCTTACAAAATGCTTAACAGTTAGGCAATTTAGCTTACTGTAAAATAGCATATTCTGTCAACTTGACAGCTTATTTTTAGTGCATATTTGTGTTTATAAAAAAGTGCCTTTCACAAAAGTTGTAGGTTTACAGCTTATTTATAAGCTGTGAAAAAAGTTTAAAAAAGCAAAAAGGGGAAGGTGGAAGTCCAAGGTGAGCACGGCTCGAACCCTGGACCTCACACCCTCAACCCTTATAACACACACACTCTACCACTTGCCCTTGGGTCTTTTTCAGTTTTATCTTGCACAATTAAATATTTAACCACGTTTAGGCCCTTTAAGCTTATAAGCTGTTTAAGCTTTTACAAGCTTATTTTGATAAGATGTGTTACCCATTTATTTTTCTTCAGATCCAGCACTGTTTTGAAACATTTTTTGTGATTTTTGTTAGATTTTTCATAATTCTTTTAGTATTTTATATTATTTAGATTAAATTCGGTTTTTTAATCATAAAAATTAAAAAAAAGTCAAAAAAATAGAATTCATTTTAAAATACACTCCTTTAACATTTAGGACTTACGAAAAATGATTTGCTATTCGTTGGTAAAATTGTAAAATTTGATTACTTAAAGAACGGGATTGAATCCCGTTCACTTATTGTGATTTAAGCTTAAACATTTTCGTTTTTGGTCGAGTTTCCTTTGTTCTTACTTTTTAGTCACTTAGGACTTATAAAAGTCAAAAAGATCATTTTAGGACTTAATTCTGATAAATTAGGGTTTTTAGGTCACGTTTTAGGACTCACGTTTGCATTTTTTAGTTTAAATTTGTGTTGCCTTCATTATTTTTAATGTATATTGCATTATTTTTCCCGTAGATTTAGAAAACCTATCAAAATCTTTGTTCCATTCAAGCACCAATTATCAATCCGTCTTCCGACTTTCCATTGCATTCCTCGTTGGGGATAACGACCCGGGAATATTATATACTACTTCCGGATTTCATTGATTTTCTTTCTTTAAACCTTTTCAAGGGAAACTTGATTAGGGTTGGTTAATATAAGTAGTTGTATATTATTTAATATATTATTATTTATATACATTAAGAAAATAATCATAAGCATACAATGTTAAATGCGAATTCTAAATTAATTTGTGTTAAATGTAATCAATGTATGTTTGATGCAAATCATGATGTGTGTTTTCTTAAATTTGTTAATGATGTGAATGTGTGTTCTAAATCTTAAATATAGTAAGTAGGAGCAAACGAAGAAAACTTGAAACCTAACAGGCTAAAGTGGTTCACTGATATTAGATATAGATGGAAACCTACAAGATGGACCTTCACTATAGATGGAAATACGTGCCCTTTAACTAGGATCACCTCCACTAAAGTAGATCCTCTTAAGGAAACCACTTCAAAATCAGCAACTACTCCAACTTTAGAAATTAAGATATACCGTAGGAAATCCAATGTTACAAAATCGGTAGATTGAGCAGGTGAATCCAATATCTTAGGATCTATGACTTCTAACATCAGGAACCCAACAATTAATTTGGGGGATCCACGATTTCAAATTCGACCATCTTCTCTCTTGTCAATTTCAGGTTATCCAATATTGTTCCTTTGGTATTTTGTACTCCGAGTGTCCTAAGCATATGACACGAAACCTGCTCACATCTCATCAACTTTTTCACAAATTTCTGTACTAGTCAGATTCAAAACGATTAGATCGCAAAGATAATGGCTAGGTGACTATCATCTTGGAATGTTACAATCTCGCGATTGTATTATGTTGAGGATCTCAGGCATAATTTGTTCTCTATGGGTTAATTTTGTGACTCGGATCTTAAAGTTGCATTCCGGAAACACACGTGTTATGTTCGGAATTTAGACGGTGTCGATTTACTTTCCGGATCAAGAGACATAAATTTGTACACCATTTCTCTAGAATTATAGTGTTAAGACTTCTCTAATTTCTTTGCTATCAAAGCTTCGAAGACTAAAAGCGGTTATGCACCAACGGTTTGTCCCTTTAAATTTTGGTACTCTAAATCAGTTGGCTAAGCAAGGTCTTATTCGAGGTCTACCAAAGCTGGAATTCGAGAAAGATCATTTATGTTCGGCATGTTCTCTAGGGAAAAGCAAGAAGTCCTCTCATAAACCCAAAGCTGATAACACTAATCAAGAAAAACTCTATCTTTTGCATATGGATATGTGCGGGCCAATGCGTGTGGAGAGTATAAATGGGAAGAAATATATCTTGGTTATCATCGATGATTACTCAAGATTTACATGGGTTAAGTTTTTGAGATCAAGGATGAAACTCTAGAGGTTGTCATCAAATGCTTGAAGCAAATACAAGTTCGTTTGAATGCTACTATCAAAAACATTCGCATATATAATGGAACCGAGTTTGTGAATCAGACTTTTAAAGACTATTATGAAAATGTCAAAATCTTACATCAAACATCTGTTGCGCGCACTCCACAGCAGAACAACGTTGTCGAAAGACAAAACCGTACTTTAGTGGAAGCTGCATGTACCATGTTGATATTTTCGAAAGCTTATTGAAAAAATTATGTTGAGTATTCTCTGTCCTAATAAATAATTATATCGGTCTGGAACACATGTGAGCCTAAGGGTCCACATACATATACACTGAGGTACCATTTTATATATCGTGTTTATTGTATTTACGGTATATAAATAACCCACGTAACTCGGGATCACTATTGGGCTTCTAATAACTAAGTAAAGTACTTATTCTATTAGACATGGAAAACAAATGGGGGTCCCATTTGAAGCCCATAAGGGGCCGGCCATATGAGGGTATAGAGAAGGGGATAAGATCAAGTTTTTGGTATAAATATATGAGATATCTTCTCATTATGTATATAACTAATTACTAAATATTCTCTCCTCTCTCTTGATAATACACGACATAAACAACATCCCATCTAGGGTTTATAGTTTTCTTGATCCAATACTTTGAATCTAGTTTATTCAAAGTATATTCCAAGGTTAAGGGGTTAAGACTAGCATCTAATTGGTATACGGTGAAGTGTAATGTGGATATTCATAGAGGTGATCTACTTTGGTCACTTGGTTTCTTGGATAGATCATGTATAAGAGAAGGTTGTTCTTTGATTCTACCGATCATACTACAAAGGTATTGATCCTACTTTAATAGACCAAATTCCTTAATGCTTGTTTAAGGTTTAGTTATATTAGATAAATCTAACACAACTACAGTAGAAACTTTGTTTGAATGTATTAAAGATTATGCGGAATCTAATCTTTAATATTGAGAAGAATTATCAATAAAACAGTAATTCTATGAACATATAAATCAACAAACAAGCTCCAATATTATTAATGATAATAATACGAATACTCTCAAAGTATTAGGGTTACAAAGACCTTGAAGCTAAGAATTATACGACTAAGATTGATTTTTGGTTTTGATTCTGGTGTTGGTACATCAATCTCTATGCCCTAGGACCTCCTTTTATACACCAAGGAGTCCTACTCGGCTTATAATACTTTCCTAAGTATATAAAATCTTTTCTGTAAATAACTAATACATATCAAGTAAGCAGTACTAACAAACAGTACTAACTTACACTATGTAAGTACTTAACTTAACACTAGCATACTAAGCTACTTATAGATATTTCTTTAACAATATAGACGTCTTCAACAATATTAACATCAAGCATTCGATTTGTACTAGCAGTAGTAACATTTCACTAGCAGCAAATAACAATTGGTCCAAGTATCAGTAACTACTTAGTATATTTTCTTTAAAGTCTCTAAGCAGTACTAACTCCAGCTGAGTCATCATAAACACAAAACGATTATCACAGTAATTCCTAACAGCATCAGAAGACTTAATCCTAACATCCTCCCCTAAACTAGAATATTCTTCTTCAAAATCATCTAGTTTCTTAATTTAAAGCTTCATCAACACTAGGAGGATGCTTCCAAACACTACTTACTTCTAAAGCTATTTTTATGATGGATTTAAGAAGTTGATAATCCCATTTCTCTCACTTTCAAAAGTCAATCAAAGCTCTTTTCCAACATCATTATAAGTGTAGATGGTATAAGGGGATACTTCTTCTCTACCAACATATGAATCTACACATGTTGCATCCTTAAGAAATGTACTCCACAAGAGTCATACAGCTTCCAATCCAACACTTTGTAATCTTGTTGATTCCTCCATACTTTATCTTCTACATGTGGTTCAAACATTATCTTTAAATCACCCCATAACAATAAATCCAAGTCATACCACTGGTCTTTTGACTCATATTAGCTTATACCAACTTGTACATGATATTCAAATCTTGCATAATCAAAACTATTCAAGCATTTGACTTAAAGATCCTGTACATTTGAGACTTTCTATCAGCTCTCATTATTTGATAATAGCTTTTTCTTCCTTCTTTATAAATCTTCTAGCCAATAATACTTGGAGACTTAACAACTAAAGGTATAACATCAATTGCTACTTCTTCTTCAGCTGGAATGATTTCCACTAACTTTTTAAGCTTTGTTGTTTCTTTTTCAACACCCACTTTTTGCTTTTTTGTAATCTCCTGTACCAGCTCTGTTCCTACTCTCTTTTCTTTGCCGTCTACCAACTCTGTTCTAAAGTCTTCAAATGTATTTACCTTTTTGAATGCTCTGTTAAACATCTCTTGGATAAAATCAAACCCTTTCAACTTTAAATTTTGGTGCTTGTATCCTTCCATGTTCTTTAGGTAAGTACACATTATCTTTTTCTGTTGAGCTTTTGTTGGTGGTTTGTTTCTTTTCTCTTCTGATCTTTTAGCTGCAAAATGCTTTCTTCTTTTCTCTAAGAGTTGATGAAATAATGTAGCCTTTTCTTCAATAGACAACTCTTCTTGTTCTTGTGCTTGCAATCTTTTATCCAATTGATAATCAAAATCAATATTTGCCTGTATATAATCCCATGTTTCAATCAAGGCAATATTGGCTTCTTTTTCTTTTTCAGCTTTCTCTCTTGCAAGTCTTTCTTCTTCATCAAATTCAGCTTGTAACTTTAAAGTAGTTTCTTCATCAAAACTGATTTGTTCTTTCTTCTTCATAGGCTTCACATGTTCTTCTATCATTATTCCTTTACCCTTGTCCTGTGATTGTTGTGAAGAAATTGTTGTTGTTGTTGTAGATTTACCTGGTTCTTGAAAAACAATCCCTTTCACCTTGGGTTTTAAAGTTTTTAATGCTTCAAGTGCTTGAGCCAAAGTAATTTCTTCAGTAGTTATTGTAACAGTTGTTGTAACAGTACTAACTTGAGCAGCATCAACTACTTCTTTAACAACATTTTCATTTTGCCCTGTAACAAACACATCCTTACCATTTAAAGCATCCACATCAAACATCTCTTTGTCAGCATTATCTTGAACACTAACTAGGGTAATTTCTTCATTTGCATCAATAGCATTAATCCTCCCCTGTTTGGATGCATCCTCACTTAAACTTTCTTCATCTCTAGAGGATTCTACCCTAGCTGTCAAACCAAATTTGTGTAATCTCTTTAGCTTATGAGTTCTTGACCTACTTTTCTTTTCAAGCTTCTTGACCCTTCTTTTCAAACTAGCAATCTCATTCTGTTGAGTGGTCTTTGTTTTCTCCAAATCAAGAACTCTATTTTGTAAAGTGGTACATAGTGCCATTAATTCATCAAGTTTAAGTCTATCCTCATCACTTTAAAGTGAGTTACCTCTTGCGAGCAGTGAATCATTAGAATGTTTAGATACATTTTAAAACCTAGTTTGAGCAATAGTATCCCCCATGGTTTCTTGGAACCTAGACCACCACCTAAAGTAGTTCCTAGGGAACTAGATTCATTAGGTGTTGCCTTGGATCGGGTCTTAGTTTTTGTTACCACTGTTCTGCTCTGCTTCTAAGCTAGAAGCAGTAGTGGCAACCCTCACCAAATTGTCACCCAACTCCTTATGGACAGCGTCATCTGCAACATTTTCACTAGGATCACTAGGCTGAGGTACTTGAGTGTCCTTTCTTTTAGGCTTCCTAAGTTTTTGTGTCTTTTGAGGTTGAGTTGATGATTGAATAATAGTGGGTATGTGATGGGGATCAGTTGGATTTGTTGAACCTTTACCTAATTCTGATTGGTTTTGTACCACCATTGTTTGAAATAAAGGTGTTACTCTACCAGAAAAACCTTTGCCTACCCTTCTTATATTTCTAAATATCTTTTTAATGTGAGAGGGTGCAATATAAATTCTCTTATGATTTGGCAGCCCATCAAGTTGTTGATCCAAAAACACTTGTACAAACCTTGGATACATTAAAAATTTTCTAGACAAATTATCCAAGTTTCTAATCATACTTTTAAAAATGTATTTTGAAAAGTTAAACTTCTGATTTGTAGCCAAATAGATAATTATAGATGCCATAGTACTACTAAACTTATTCCATGCAGTAGTCTTTGAACATAGACATTGTAGAATAGTATGAATCAGAAATTTCCATTGTGGGGAAAATAATGGCTTATAGAAAGTTAGTTTTTGTGAAACTTTCTCATACCCCATCAATGCAAGTTGTTCAAAAATGGTAGAATTTGGTAAACACGCAACACCTTCCGCATCAGCTAGTTGAAGATCACTTCTAACAGATGCTTCAGTGATGATTATCTTCTTGCCATCTACTAGGGCATGTAACTGTGCTTCCCCATTGATAGTTTTTGCCTTGATAGTAGACCAAAACTGTTCGATGCAAGAAGTATATATAGTAAGATTAACCGTTAATGCATACCTTATAGGATGTGCATTCAAAAAATCCACTATTTGTTTAAACCCATCACTTTCTGTGGGTTTAGACAAAAAATGCGACCATATTATGAGTATCAGCAAACTTTAGAGTCGTCATTTATGTTGGGTTTTGATAATGGATGATAAAAATGAGTTAGGGTTTGTAGTTAGAGAGTATTTGAAAGAGTGAAATTGATTAAAGGATCGATTGAAACCCTTAATCAAAGTATTTATGTAAAATACCCTCAACAACATTAACTTTCGCCCAGCAGTAGTAACCCAACAGTAGTAAGTTATGCCTAGCGGCATTAACTTTGAGTCACTAGCATTAACTCCAATTCCATTCTAAACAGCT
>BQNB010092184.1:0-21890 GCA_026074375.1 Tanacetum coccineum | reverse complement strand
TGGAAGATTTTTAAGTGATCTTCAGGATCTTCACTTCTGTTGTATGTTTTTACATGACTAGGCATTCGTGTTTTTGGGAAATCGAAATGACGGATCTGAGACATGAACGGATCAGTCTCGGCACATACCCAAGGTTGGGAGAGATCGTCATCTTCGACACTTGACTTCTGCCTTCGTGATTTAGACATCCAGTGTCCTCCTTCACTATATTCGCTTTCAGAGTGATTTTTCGTATACCTTGAGCTTTCCTGACGGCTATTGGAGTGCGCGGACGCACTCTGACCTCTGCTTTCAAGTCTCTTGAATACGGTACTTTCTCTTCTTGCCTTGCTCTTGTGGTCATGTCGCGGTGATCTTGACCTTTCACGCCTTAACCTTGTGAAGACGATAGGACTGTGACGCGGGCTGCGAGAACGTCTTTGTCTTCTTTGCGACATTGTCCTAGATTCAGAATATGCTGATTCGTGCGCCTTAGTGCTCTTCCTCCGTGCCTCGCCAAAGTCGAGCCGCGCTTTCACTTCCTCCAACTTCTCTTTCTTTCTCCGCTCATACTCATACTTATCTGCCATGATTGGTAGCAGTTTCTCATAGTGCTTTTCGCAGAATTCTTCGAGATCTACAGCGGATGTAGTTCTCGCAAAGCCCTGGGGGGTTTGTTTGTCTTTCCCTACCGTATTCCGCACATCAGACTTGGGATGGCTAGGGGTAGGTTGTTCATGGTTGCTCATGGTGAGTATTTTTTAGGAACGCAGTTATGTTCGGTCCCACGGATGGCGCTAACTTGTTAGTACAAAAAGCGTGTAGGGGTGAATATGAGTCTGGATTGCTTAATGGGATGGGCCAGGGAGTAGGTTATGATATTGATCTTGTACTAATCCAAGTAATAAAGAGGTGATCTACACAAATGAGAGTAAACCGTTAGCCTTACCGCGGGGCGGACCTCGCGATTAAGCTCCAGCGTGAGAGTAAGTATACATGTTTATCAGAGAATAAGAGAATGTCAGAGTATGTGTGTGTGTTAATGATAGGACATAATGTACCTCCTTTGGGGTGAGAAATGACCCCTATTTATAGGCACGCCTAATACTAGGGTTTCCTAGTATTTCGCTTATGACTGTTAGTGGCTGGAGTGGGTCCCTTGTCGGGCAAGGGTCCACGTGTAATCGTGTCTGCGGACGTGAGTATCCTTTCGCGGTCAGCGTTTGTCCGCGGAAATGCAACGGGTGCGGCTTTAGAGATACTCACGTGCGTCTTTGGCATATCCGGAGCGTGACCCCTGTCGGGCTTAGTGGTCCGGCTATTTGTTGTATTGGGCCTGGGCTCATATGCGTATATTATGAACTAAGCCCATTGAGTTTGGTGTCCATATTATACGTTGTCCCTCAAGGACACTATTTTATAATGACATGCCTCAAGCATGGTAGACAAATCGATTCCAAATTAAATCCTCGATGAAAAATATGAAACATGAAAACAAGATGGTTGTTCAAGGTATAAAAGACCCCATGATAGTCTCATCAATAGACACTAGACATTAAGCTTCTAAAGAACATCAGATAGCTAATGAGATTTTAATAAATTCTATCTTGTCTTGAATTATATGGAATCGGAAACAAAACGACGTCGTTAAATTTGTCTACATATAATATATTGCTTGCTATTATGCATGATGAGGATCATAAATAAATTAATATCCAAATGTGCGCTCAACGAAATGATTGGCCAACATAAAAAGACATAATTACTTGCAAATACTAAAAGTATTGGAACGTGAAGTTCATACACGTCAATGTGTAAAATCTATTGGATATGCATCGGTTTTTGTGCGAAATCGAAATATGAGCTCTAAAGTTATGTGTTTTAATACTTGAATTGTGAAATAAATAAATTCACAAAACAATAAGTTGATTATTAAGAGACGTATTATCTCGAGGCGGCTGTAAATATCTTATTGATATTTTATGAGATAAGTATTTATTTTTCTTTAAAATGGGGTTTATTAGAGCTTTCATATTCTACGAAGGATATGTAATGCCTCAAGCATGGCTCACAACTTCAATTTCTAGAAACAATTAATAAATTTCTCACTAACTTCATCTAATCAAGTTAAATGAATCTTTATATGGATCAAAATTATTTTGGATGCATATTATATAAATTGCTTTTGCACATGTCTCTAAGAAATGAGTTGTCCTCAAGTACCATAAATAAGTGCAATTGAGGTTTTGTTGTCAATTTTGCAGTTAATATGCGTCATGGAGAGTTTATTTTTCTCTTTTAATATTTGTACATGTATTGCATACTTTCCAACCAATTCATTTGATATCGGGTTGGAAGCTACACATATATTTTGTCATTATTGCAGAACTTATTCTTAACATCAACAATTTGGTGGACTTCATTAAAAAATTGATGTCAACAAAAGTATTTGAGCAACTCGTTTAAAAGATTAGCATTCGATGCTTGAAATATATATACATTAATTTGAGGAAGAGCACTATGCGCACTGCACTCTTTTTCCCTTCATCAAGTTTTTTTTTTCATTGGGTTTTTCTTGAAAAGATTTTTAATGAGGCAGTCTATACCATAATACCCAATGAGAAGTGTTGTAAAATATTATAATGGGCTTATGTATATTCACCATTATCTTAACCGGCCCGTTAGGGTTTACATGTATTTATCTTTCTTATAAATACTTCATACTTGTAATTCCTTGGATGAATATAATTGAATAAGAATTCTCATTTTTTCTCATTCTTCTTTTCATTCTTGTGTTCTTATTCTTTAGATTTATAACAATTTTATATTTTTAAGGAATTGATTCAGCAATATGCCAACAATCACACTAAAAATAAGTTGCACTTTTTTTTAAACGGTAATTATTTTACAATCTACACCACCCATTTTATAAATACTATCTTACATGTTTTCAAAAAGACTTGAACCTACATCCTTTAAGTTGATATGTCGAACCCAAGAGGCCTTTGGTGCACCTTTTAATGTCATCTCATTTTACAATTGCATATTTGATTCAGATGGTCTTCTCAAGAATGGGTGAGATTTACTTCTAAAAAATCTAAGTGATCTTCATGTCACCTTTTCCTTCGTGTGGTTTATATATCTTTACAATCTTATTGGGATGATAAAAATGACATATGGGCACCACATGAATGCACCAAAATTATTCGGCCTCAATTGCTCAATAAACCAAACAACGGTTACTAATTATAGGCTTGGTTTTTGTGCATCTTATATTTTGAGCATGCCATATATTGCATCAAGTAACTACTTCTCAGGATCATATACTTTCTGTTCAGAATATCTTATAGAAATAATGTTGCTGTGTATGTGATCATGGGAACCACAGAATGAAAAATAAGAGTAAAATAGCAATAACGTTAAACAAAGGGTACTTCCCTTTCTAATGAATGTTATGAAATAGACAGAAAATTTAGGTCCTCAGCTAACTTAATCTAAGATTTAACACACACACCACTAGATTTTCAAACCATGCACTTAGACAAAGCTTAAATTCTGTCGAAATATATGTTACTTGACCTAATTCTCTAGTATAAAAGGTGGTCGATATGTTCAATACATATGCATCGTTTGAGTTTTCTCATGGCTTCTCATATTCTTCTCCTAGTGGTCTTCATGATAATTTGCTCTATTGCGAATGTTTGGGTGGTCGAATCACTTTGTGTGGCAAATTTATCTCTCCCGGGTACGTATTATATGTCTTCACTAACTGAAACATGAAAGGTACATATCAATATATAGCTTTATGCATCTTATTTTATTTCATTATAGGAAACATACTAATGATTTCTAAACAAATTAATCTGTTGCAGCTAATAAAGATGGCATTTATCCTTGCAAAGATCCTAAGTTGGTAAGCGTAGATGATTTATCATTTAGCGGTCTTCAAGCCCCACCAACTACAACGACTGAGAGGGATAGCGTATTTATTCAAGTGTATGATCATCAAATACCAGGACTAAATACACTTGGTATCTCAATGGTGTTATTTGATTTTGCTAAGGGTGACTATATCCCTCCACATTTCCATCCTGAAACAACTGAAATATTCACAGTAATTAAGGGAAGCATACTAATTAACTTCAACACATCTGCCCCTGAAAATCGCCAATTCTCAAAGGTGGTTCGAGAGGGTGACGTATTTGTGATCCCAAAAGGGCTTCATCACACACAAAAGAATGTTGGACAAACTGATGCTGCGGTTATTGGATCTTTTAGTAATCAAAGTCCTGAAGTCGTATATGTCAGCTAGAAGTTACAAATTTTATATCGTGATTATCCTTGGACAATCTGCTAGGAAATATCCAAAGAATCTTGTTTAAATCTTCGAGAAAATTCAAAAAACATCTCTTGATGCAATTCAAATAAACTGTAATGTTTATGACACACGACCAAATAAAATATATTATAGACTCTAACTTGTTACATGTAAATGTAATGATAGATAGTTTTACCAAGCCGCCATTATCACTCTAGTGACCCGCTTACTTGTTACATGTATATACGTACATCGGTACATGCTAGCTCTTTGCCTCTTTCTATTGTCATCATTCATAGAAATTAAACACTAACATATATACATTTAATGTATAGTGTCAATTCTAGGCGTCATTTCTATAGTAGACACTTATTTTGGAACGCAGGGAGCCAGGGAGTAACATATATCCTGAGATATAAGTTTTTTTTATCAGATAACAGTTGTAAAGAACAAATAAACTTCACTTGACATGTAATGTGTATAAATATTGGACATAATAAAAAGCAGCAAGAAAATATGTATTAGGCATCCTGCATACTGAATATTTCCGGAAAAAAGTGAAAACACATAACTGAAATTTACTTACACCCCTCTACATATTAAACTGATACTATATCTTATAATTCACAACAAACAAATCCTCCAAAAATTAGACAGAGGAATCGACCCACGGGCCATCACTCGACGTGGTCCTCGGTAGCTGACTATCCCCAGAGGCAATAGACGTTAGCGTTTGACTGTCTTGTGATAGCATTTCAAATGCTCTAAACCTCATATCAGCATCCATTGCGCCACGTTTTACTACTGCTGTCTGAACTGGAATCTTTCCTTCCAACATACTCACCACTTTTGACATGGCGGGCCTAAGTGTCGGCGATGGATTGCTGCATATTAGAGCTATATTTAACATCCTCATCGCCTCTTCTTTTGAATAGTGTGAACCAAGACTCGGGTCCACCAGTTCAAGTAGATTCCCTTGCTCTTGTAGGACATAAGCCTGCAAGTTCAACCAACACATGTTAAAACAAGAAATATATGTTGTTACTTAATGACTTGTCATTGTAACAAAAGTTGAAAGTTACCCAATCAAGAAGGTAAACAAACTCCTCTTTTGGCCGATAGTTTGTATTACTTTTCCCGCTCACAATCTCTAATGCAACGATTCCAAAGCTATAAACATCTGCTTTATCTGTCAAGTAACCTCTCATAGCATATTCTGGAGCCATATAGCCGCTGCAAAAAATCGCACCATAAAAACAAAGTCGCACTAAAACATATCAAACAATATATAACCTGATTACTTTTAAGTGCTCATTTTATAATGAAATCAAGCAAATAAGTAGTTTTATATAAACACGTAAAAGAGTTGATTAATGCTCCTTATCTGAGTAAAAATAAGCACAGAAGCACCTGAATGAGCAATCCTAAACACCCTCATAATCTAAGATAAAACTTACATTGTTCCAGCAATTCGGGTGCTGATATGTGTGTTCTCTTCTTCATCAAGTCTCGCGAGACCAAAATCTGATATTTTCGCATTTAGGTCCTTATCGAGAAGCACATTAGTGGCTTTTATGTCTCTATGAACAATTTTCAACACTGATTCCTCATGGAGATAAGCTAAGCCCCGGGCTACTTGTATACATATCTTTTGTCTTGTTGCCCAATCTAAATTTAAGCGCTGGTTCTCTTTACCTAAAGATGAAATGACCAGAACGTAATTAAATATTTCTAATCATTTACTTTAACAGATAGGTTAGTGGATCGTAAAGTATTTACCAAATAGAGCACGCGCAAGACTATTGTTTATCAAGTACTCGTATATCAGTAACATCTGGTTTCCTTCTATACAACAGCCATAAAGCTTAACCAGGTTTGGATGTTGTAAACCAGATATCATGCCTATTTCAGTGACAAATTCGCGGTTTCCTTGTTTTGATTTTGCGGAGAGTTGTTTAACAGCGATTTCAGAGCCATCTGAGAGTACACCCTACAGATAGTTTCAAGAAAAAATTAGAACCGAAATATGAGTTTAGAATGATTAGACTGATATAATGAATGCTCTTAGAATTACTAGTAAATAATTACCTTGTAAACAGGTCCAAAACCTCCCTCGCCAATCTTGTTTGCAGAGTCAAAGTTATTCGTAGCAGCTTTGATTTGTCGGAGACTATAATAACCCGTTTGTAGTTGAAGAGCTTGAAGTTCTGTGACAAAGAGAACATGTTGCTTTAAGTCTGGTATAAGTAAAAGAATGTGGAAGACTCGGTGATTCTAAGGGGGTGTTTTGGATTGCTTATTATAGTGCTTATCTATTGCATATTACAATTTTCGGAAGCAGGTAAGCAGCTCTGGGGTGTGTTTCGGATTGCTTATTCTAAACAGCTTATCTTCCTAAAGAAACAAATTGATCGGTTATTTTCTCCAAAAATTGCAAATAAACAGCTTTTTCAAATCCACAAGAGCACTTATATGTTTATGCAGATAACCACTTTATTATTAACTATTAAGCAATTGGCAGACACCATTTAGTTTTTCGGTAGAGGTATAGAACCTGCTTATTTTAGAGTAAGTAAACAAGACTTCTAACAAGTAGGTTGGCAAGTGCTTGTTTTCAAACAGATACACTCTTTATTCCCTTTAACATTGGAAGTCGCATGCACTCCAAAACATAATAGTTGTATAACGTTCTAACCTTTGTCTTCTTTATCCCCTCCCAAATAACCTAATTTCCAAAGAACAGCTAAAATCAAGACGACAAACGCACACGAGCCAATCACGATTCCAGCTATAGCTCCAGCAGAGAGCCCTCCTGATGGGATATTAAAGTCTGCAAGGAGATAATATAAAATGAATTAGTCCCGACCTTGATCGTTGCTAGAAATTTGAAAGTTAAATGTTAAGCAGATTTACTAACTTGGTGTCACGGTGATAGCAGATATAAGTGGTCCATATACACCTCGATCTGGAATAGCAGTGGTCCCTTTTCCCGCCCAGTATAAGTGAATATCTAATGTGCTACCGTTAACAAGAATATCAAAGTCTCTAAATATTCCTATGTGAGTGCCATTAGCAGCTTCTCTGATGTTAAAGTCTTTCAATACTAATTGCCCCTACATAGAAAAACCAAACATAATCCATAACTACTTATATGATCAAAAGTCAAAACATTTAATATTTAGAGTAATCATAATTTTCCAAGTGGTTTGTTGAACAAAATGGAAATTGTCCATCCTCGATAATTGCATAGTTTGCTTTCATCTTTGATCCCTCGAGCATATATGAAATTTCATTTTCGATCTCTTTTGATTTTGTTCCCCAATGGGTAGTGAACGAGGGATCAAAACTGAAAGCATACTGTGCAATTAGGGTCCATATTTTTTTATCAAACCACAAGGAGGATATTTGAGTCTTACTCAATTGAAACTTGTATGTAACTTACTTGGATCGATACATCAAATATGCGCCTTCCCAAGCTACTAAATGTACTATCATCAGTATACATTATTTCCGCAAAGTGAAGTCGTACTTTATAACTACCTTGTCTCAAACACAGCCCATAGTATCTGAGTGAAAAAGGAGCAAGACGAGCGGTACTGTATATATCGCCACCTGTCACATTTGATGTGGACGCAACAAATCGTGCATCATCATTGTTTAAGTAAACACCATTGCTGCTATAAGCCCATCTCTCGGCAGAAGGAAAGAAATAAGATCTTTCATCAGTTAGATCTTGTTCGTATTCATTTCCCTCAAACTCAAAACCAGGTCCGCCACTATTAATAAATAAATTATGACCTGTTTCAATAAATAAAAAGACGATAGGACATTAGAGATAGATAAGTTTGAATTATGAGAATGTTTATCAATAAAAGCATGAAGAGAATGACTACTCACGGTTGGGGTTTCTGCTGCAAGGAAATCCGTCTGTCATACACCAAGAATTTCTACACGATAAAAGTTTTTGTTTAGCGATATCACAAATATAATAACCGAGACAAACAAAAAAAAGAATAGAAACACATCTTTACTGTTGTTTGCTTTGTAATGCAAGAAGCACTACATCCATGAATTTATTAAAAGTGACCGAATGGTTAGTGAGTAGTAAAAGAGAATGTCGATGTTTCCTGTGCTAATGTAAATAAATCTTACAAGCTAGCCGGAACGCAATTTCTTTGTTGTGTTTCCGAAAAATTGTTGTAGGATAAGTCACTGCAAATGAGAAGTAGATGATAAAATTAGTAAATCACAATCTACAAATATTGTAACTAGCTAACTTTAAACATGAAGTTACTGACATCTTTCTATTAGCATTTGCTGTAAACACCCATGCGGGAATGGCTCCAGATAACGAGTTGTTATTTAAAAACCTGCATCCATGGAAAACATTATTTGAATTGCAAACTTAAGTAGAAATGAAACTAATATATGTGTTACGAAAAGAGTTTCTTCCAAGTATTGCACGTACACTGTTACAATTTCTTGTAGCGTCCCAATTGAATCAGGTACTGGACCATCCAAAAAGTTGAAGCTTAAGTCTCTGTAAAGATGGTTCAAACGATTTATAAAAAATAATGGCGAATCAGCCAATTCTGCTAGAAGATTTCAGTCACTAAACTACTGATTGACTCACAAGTTTTTCATCGAAGTCAACTGTCCTATATAGTCAGGTATTGAGCCGGTAAGCAAGCAGTTTCTCAGGTGCCTATAAAGAAAATATTAGAAAAAGAAATGTCAAATTTCTATATTAAGTTAGTAAGTTACTTATATTGTAACTAACTCACAGTCTTTCCATCCGAGTCAGATTTCGAAGATCAGGGAAACTTGCACTTGGTCCAGTCAAATCTGTTATCCTCCTGAGAACCATATTTCACATATGGAGTAAGTTTTATGATCATAATTTCATTAGGAAAACCAAATAAATATATTGGTGAAACAAGTTGAACTCACAATTGTGTTAAATTTGTCAACAAAGATACTGTAGATGGAATAGGTCCCGCCATTGATGTTCCTTGCATATCACTGCACAATGAATGGTATAACAGATATTAATTTGGGAATATGCATCTGGCTTAGCGGTATCAAGATGCCTGCTAGCCGACACAGCATGTTTTGGGTTCAACTCTCAACAGAGATAGAATTAGAATAGTTTCCAAAAAGAATTAGAATAGTTTACATAAGAATTAGAATAGTTTCCAAAAATGAAAAGAATATACTCACAGTCGTGTGAGACTTGTCCAGTTTCCGATGAAGCCAGGTATTTGTCCCGATAATGTACTTCCATCTATTCGACTACAAGTATTGTAAATATATATATAATATATTAATCATCAAGATTAAATTTTAAAATGGGTGACTTATGGAAAAGTATATGACAACCAGTCACTACAAGTCTACAACTTACAAATCTGTAAGATTTAACAGATTCCCAAACGATTCTGGAATGGTTCCTGTGAAGTTATTTGCCGAAAGAAGCCTGCAGGAAAAAACTATTATTGTTAATATAATATTACGGCGTTGTGATTAAGAAAGCTAGTTAAAAATTGTTGTAGTCTTACATTCTTCTTAAGCGAGGCAGGCGACCAAGACTTGCAGGAAGCGGTCCATCAAGAAGATTATCTTCCAATACTCTGTATACAAGATCTCAAATGTAAGAGTAGTGAAAACTGTGATACATGATAAACTTATTGAGTAAATTAAGTTCTTTACTTACAATTCCTCAAGTGTTCGTATATTGCCTATCTCACTAGGTATTGAACCACTAATACGGTTACCCAAAAGACTCCTGTAACGAAATAAGTATCAGGATCCTGTTTCAACTAATAAGAAAGAAGCAACGTCTAAAGAAAGCAGAAATTCTTACAATATGGTGAGGGCCGGAAGTTCACCTAAACGAGCTGGAATACCTCCACTGATATAGTTGCGGGACAGATCTCTGCGAAACAACATCATAGTCAGGTTTTTATAAGAAATTGGCATATTGCAATACGTCGCCATCATATGGCTTTTAGTTAATGCTAAACTGAATATTTAGACTTACATTTCTTGCAGAAAAGTGAGATTTGCAAATTCTTCAGGAAGGACTCCTGTCATATTAAGTCCCTTTAACTGGCTGAAATTCATTATGAAGTACTTAAAAGTATTAGTGAAAAAGATACACAAATGTGCGAAATATACGTGTAGGAAACAATGAAATATAAAAAGACAGATCCATACATGCGTGTAATGTGGCATTCGGTTGTGTTACAGCTGCATGTTACATTGCTGCCATACTCAAGAAGCCCGTCGGCATCCGGGGTAACTGTATCGTTTAGACCTCCACCTCCGCTGCATGAATTGGTAGCAACACGCCAACCATTATATCTTAGCCTTGAGGCTATCGACTGAAGTGCTTCAACTGTCATTGGTCATATAATTAATAAGAGTGACATTCAACGAACATGAAGCATTTCATGATCTAGCTATCTATAAGTTAATTTCTTTCCATATATCATTTGAACTAGATCATGATTTTGAAAACAGATCACACAATCAGCCACGTATTTTTCTCACGTTATGATCATCTAATGTTAAAACCAACAAAAGGAGGTCGTTTGTAACTAACGTGTGTAGACAATAATTAACTAAGTATATAAATCACGGAACTCATTTGTACATAATGTAAGAGGTTAATAATGTTATTTAGTAACTTTGTATTATGAATTGCTTCTTAACATTGCATGTTTAACTTTCTCGTAAAGTCAACACTAGAGGCGGACTCAGAATTGTTAAGAGGGTATTGCACAAAAGAATTCTTGAGCTAACTAAATTTACACCTTAAGAAACGAAAGTAGCAAAGAAAAATATCGAGGGTTGCACATAAAAAAAACGATAGTTTTGGAAAAAATTGTACTTTGTGACCTAAAACCGGGTGTAGCCCGTGCCACACCCGACACCCATGTAGGTCCGTCCCTAAAGTCAAGCAAGAAGATAAAACATTGCATGTGTTATTTTCTGTTATCGTAAAAACTTGTTAACTTGTTCAAATCCTTCTTTACTTTGTCTTTTTAATATAGGATTGCATATTTGACCAGATAGTCTCCACATTTAATATTTAAAATATGCATGTTGGACTAGAATACGTCAATAGTTGCATGTGGGGAATTAAGTCGGCCAACATACATTTATGACCAACCAATACTTTTGATGTCATGTCACCTACTGTACCAATTATCCAATTGTTGACATGTTCAGCTTCTAAAAGAGTGACCTACGTACTCCTATTGTCAATAATTTAAATTATTTAATCTTGTATTATTTGGTAAATTGTTAATTTCTTTTACTCAACCACGGATTTCGGTCCTTGAATCGACTAATCCACGAGTTTGTTTCACCATAGTACAGACATAAACCGGGTAGAGCTTTTCTTTTTAGGAAGGTTAGCGTAATCACACTAAGCTTGTTTGCACAAAGCTAAGCATTTTGTTGATGAGAAAAACCCGTTTACCGCTAGATCACCTGATTGTTATATGTTGTGCAATCTGGTTGTGGCTGTAAAGTTAAACCGCTCTTACTGAAGGCGAGTCAAATGGCTCCCGAGGACATTGAGACAACTTTGGTTCGTATTGAAAGAGTCAGGTGCAGGCTAATATAGAATCCAATGTATAGAGACAAATACAAAATAGACTATAACTAGAACGAAAAAATAAAATAATGCATGACACGTATTTGCTTTTATATATCTCCAATAATTCTATAATAGTACGTAGATATTTTAAACAAGGATCGAGATCTCTCATGTTCAATCTGAACATTAGAGGTAAAATTAGACGTTTATGTATGTGAAACTTTTACTGTATTACTACGTATTTAATATAGTTGAGGCCTCATAATATATGATTTTTTTTTCTCTCAAATAAACCTTTAACTTTACCTCATGTTCAAATTGAATACGAGAGGATCCAATCCCTTAAACAAACAGAATCAATGATAAGGCAAAAATATCTGAAGCAGAGACAAATACATGAAACTGAGCTTTCAGAAAATTAAATACAGTACTATTTTCAGAGATTGGATGCATAATAGAGATTGCGACTATTAAAAGGGGAGTTTAGAGCAATGCTTTAAAAAGCGGTTTTTTAATTGACCCAGTTTATGGTTCAACCGTGTTTTTCGTTCAAAACCAGCTTCCGATTACCCGACCGGTTCACGACTCAACCGGTTCAACCGATCGTGTCAACCCGGGGTTTAAAACACTGGTTTAAAGTTGCTAAGTCAAAACTGCTTATCAGTTTTATATAAACAGTTTCTAATATTGAGTAACCAACATGTTTATTAAAAACTACTTATTTAAGTTAGTTGTTAAATGTGTTTGTGACTATCATCATCATGTATGTGGAAGATCTAACTCTGCTTGATGCAAACAAACTTGTCAAGCCAACCGTCGGAAAACCATGGTTAACAAAATGCTTTTTTAAAGCTCAAACGCTTTCATAATACTGCTTGTATATTTACGTGGCTATCGATATCAAGTATTAACCACATAAAAAATAAAGATGCCACCATTGGAGATAAGGTTGATAAATTATCAAGGATCACACAAAAGGCAGTTTTATGCTACAAAAAATCACATTTTTCAAATCCCTAATCAGAATAAATATGAACATTCCAAATATATAGAAACAAATGATATATATACCTTCTTCAGCTGGCAAAAGCTGAGCATCTGATCTGAACCCATACAAAAGCAGCAATATAACTAGCACAAACTCTAGCAACTTGAATCTAGTCAGTCGTCCAAGAAACGACTTCATTAGTAATCGACTTCCTTTAACGAGGCTTGCGTGACAAAAAAATCGACAATAATTGAGGCTTCTGTTTTACAAAGTATGAATGAAGTTGAAAAATGAAAAATGAAAGAATGAGTTTGTTAAGATATATTTATATAACGATATCTAGACTTTAGTAGGAGTTAAATAGCAAACCAGACGACTGCTACATGTTAAGTCGTTGATAACGACATCTAGATAGGAGATAATATGAATGAGATATCGTGTTTCAAAGTATGACACGTGAAACACAAAATCTAGAAATCTATTTTAGGAATATATTTAAACTTATCAAATAAGTTTGTACAGAATATTTTGTGTCATTAAAAGATATGCAAATCTTTTTTTTTAATAAAATATTTGCTTAAGTTGGGCAGTTATTTATCTTGAAAAACAAGACAACGTTTTCACTATAATTAGAGGCCTAGTCTCATTCGTTTTAGATACAACTAAATATGCAGCTCCATAAAAACCAAGTTCCAGCAATCTTTTCGATCAGAAATGTACGACTGCTTCCGTGATTTTTCAAGCAAGTTTGTCAGGTCCGGCTGTACAACAACTTTGGACGTTGTACCTTGGGAAACAGATGACGAATCTGTTTTATGAGAATCGTGTTAAACACGAGCCTCGTTCCACGACCTTTTACTACTTTTATTTACTTATCGTTATATAGTGTTTGTCTTCTACTTCTATCTCTTTTTGTCTGTTATTTAATTTTATGTTATTTATTTTCTGTAAATTTAATTTATTGACAATAATTGAGGTTTCTGTTTTACATGGTATGAATGAAGTTGAAAATGAAAAATGGAAGAAGGGGTATTGTTAAGATATATATTGATATAACGACATCTAGACAGGAGTTAAATAACAAACCAAACGACTGCTACATGTTAAGTCGTTGATATTGACTGTTTTCAACTATTTATCGCGGGATTATGTTGACCTCTTTTGCTTTACATATCCATGTTACGTAACCTATTCAGTGATTGATTGGTTCTTTTACCTAACAAAAAACATGTTTTTGGTTTTGAGCATGACTTGACTTATTATTACTTTGAGTTAAATATATAAATCATGGCATGTTTGTTTGGAAATTAATGTTTTGAGATTGGAGAATGGATTTGGAAGTAAATGCAAATTTTGTTAAATGGACTCATTTGAGTTAAATGGGCATATATAAAAATAAAATATTTTATAAATGGTTATAGTTGAATGAAACAAATTATAACACTGTAACACGGCCATCTTTTTTATGTCAGAGTAGTATTGAAATAATTATACGACAATTTCAATGATATATGAGTTATTATCGTAAATTTTTCATATTAAATACATAATAAAATATATTTAATTCAAATGTAATAAAGTTCAAGTTATAAATTTTATTTTTAGAGGTTTATGTATACTTATACGGGTTCACGGGTTGACCTCTTTAATACTTACTCAACCCAAACACGACCTGTTTATTAAACGGGTTAAATATGTTGACATGTTTTTGACCTAAACCTGTTTATCCTCAAATCAAACCTAGTTAACTCCGTATCTGGTTCATGTCATTTATCGAAAATTACCACCTCTACTTAAAATCATATGTAATTTTAATTGGAGAATTATAAGCAATAAATTTTAAACTCTGTATTATATCATCATTCTATTATATAAGCAAGAAGTTTTGTAACGTTAACATTTCATTTGTTCACACCTGATCGCTTAATCCTTTTATTTTATATTCATTCAAAAATCGAGACTAAATTTAAAAATGGTGTATGTAACATTCTCATGCTAATGCTAATTGAATAATATTATTTTGATTGCTTAAGTGTGTACTTTTAATATTTTAGCCTACTTTCTACTTTATCATGCTAATGGTATAATCTTATTTTTCAAAAACTTAAAAGGAATTAGTTGAATGTTATTTGTATGATTATAAATATTTCATTACCTTTCGTCCATCTCGTGTTCATATCATAATTGTGATACCAACTAAAAATAGCAGAGTATTCTCTCGCAGCCAAAAACTCCTCCAAGAATAAAAGAATAATCTTGGACTAATGGTTTATAAATAAATCTTACTTGCCACCTTAACCTATTTTAGATTAATAAACTTTCAATTCGGTTATTTTGATGTATTTTGTCACTTACCCAGCCTGTTTTATCACATCAAACAAGTTACCTTTTATGTAAAAAAAACTATGATTATCTATTTTTTTCACTTTTAATTCAATATATATATAATATGTCACTTAGGATAGCAAAAGCATCCGAAAATCGACGAGAAAAACCGAAACCCGAACTGGTTGGGTCGGGTTCGAGGGCAGGTTGGCGGCGTTGATGCGGTTTTGGGTATTGATAATATTTTTTAGTCGGGTACAGGTTCGATGACGGGTTCTAGTAATAGTCGTCTCGATTACCCATACTCGTACCCATACCGTTTACCCGAGTCCGTACCCGCTTTATTACTATTATAATTAATAGAGTACATATATATTATATATAATTTCTTAAGTATCTTTAATATTTAACACATTTGGATATTATACATGAACTATTCGAAAGCGTTAAATCGTTTGATACGGTATTCGTTTTCTTAACTTTTAATTTTTTTAATATATTAGGGTGTTTTGCTTTATTTTGTCGGTAGGTTTTAGTGAGACTTAAACTTAATACCAGCCATTTTGTCAATAGAATTCAATTGGGGATACCCTATACTCGGGAGAAACCCGAAAAATCGATGGATAATATTAAATGGGTACCCAACCTGGGTAATGAGGCGGGTACGAATGTGGATATTATAAACGGATGCGGTACGGATACACTAAACCACGCCCCGAATCCGAACCGTTTCCATCTGTGACAACCGGTAATTTTGGGTTTACATTTATTTATAAACTTAAAACGCTTTACTTTGAACACGTGAATACTTGAGCTTTACGTATAACCGGTTAGGTTATCCCGCGTATAACGAAGAATAACTTTGAATGAATTCCGTCTTTAGACTAAGTTTAGTCTACACATAACAAGTATATTATTACTTTCATGAGCATGATTTACAACTCATTTGCATTCGATTTTACAAATTTTACGTGAGTCTTCCAAACTTGCATTATCTTATGCATGCACAAAACACCATCACCACATTTGCTTATGCATATGTACACTTATATATTTTAAAATTTTGGCACTTCCCTCCCTTTTTACAAGCCAAGAATCACACATCCCATAAGGGGATAAGCCAACATGTGCTTTATGACTTGAAAACCTCCATTACATTTCTCATACTTAACCAACAAAGCTAGTGAGCATGAGAAACCATTCCCCATCCTCTCCTTTTCACCTTGAACGACCCAAAGATACTTCACAAGTCTCCATGAAGTATTTTCTTCTTTTTCATAACATAAACTAGGGGTGAGCATACCGGACCGGAGATCAGACCGAACCGGAAAACCGGACCTGACCGGACCGAACGTATTTCGGTTCGGTCCTCGGTCCGGAGTTTTTGTTACTTTCAGTCTCGGTCAGGTCCGGTCCAGCTCGGTCCGACCAAAAACCCGATGATTATGCCGTGTAAGATCGGACCGGACCGAAGACCGACCCGGACCGGACCGACCTGTACCATTTCGCTCTGGTCCTCGGTCCGGCATTTTGGACCAACTCGGTCCGCGGTCCGGTCTGGTCTTGGCCGGTCCAGTCCGGTCCGTGGACCGTGCTCACCCTTAACATAAACATGCGACCCTTGCAAAGAGCATTCAACTTACCTTAAGTATTTCTGCATAAACCAATGCATGTTACTAGTTTTCATTCACCACAATCAAACTCAAACACACTCTTTTTTTCTCTTTATAATTTAGCAGCAACAAGGCAAGCACAAGGGTATTTCAAAGTTTGTTTAAGGGTTTTGCAAGATTATTGGTTAAGGGTTTTAAAAGCTAGGGTTTTATACTTTCAAATAAAGGTTTTCTTAGTGTTTTTGGGTAATTTGTGCACTTTTAATCATCTAAATCATCACCATCTCTTTTTAAACATCTCATAATATTTATTTTCATTTATTATAATCACTTCATGCATGTTTGTATATCACCACTATATACTTGTTGTGTAAAAACATGAATTAAACTTGTTTGTGAAAACCTTAATTTGAGCAGAATTTTATATCAATGTGTACATATGAAAACACCACTTTAAAGAACATGTATGACACGTTTCTTGATCTCACAACTTAATACTATGTCTTAGGAAGTTTCATTATGAATTTTATGAATTTAAGAAATTTATTACTATTTTTAGAAAGTGGTACTAGAGAAAGTGTCACCCTGAACTTTACACGAATTTTTTAGCACCTTAAGAGTAGTTTGACATTTTGAGCATTTTAAACTTTTTGTAGATATGAATTTAACTTAAACTCATCGAGTTGAATCAACCATAGAGGATAAAAATTGAGTGAGTTATGACCAAAACAAAACTGGTAAAACATTCTGTCCCAAAGACAGTTTCAACTTCGTGTCTTGTAAGGCACATATGCACCCTTTAAACTTTAATTCATGTTGTGAGGCTTACATTTTTTGAAAAGATAACTCAAAAACCTTCAATCTAGGCCTGTGAATGGCCTTCTTTCAGTATAAAATAAAGGAGTTATGAACTCGAGAAGTTGGAAGTAATTTCTGTCACTAAAAAACTGCTCATATTTTCTAAGTTTAATTCCTTTGTAAACTTTATTTAAATCACATTTTTAAACTTGGTAAACCTTAGACACAAGTATATATGGGTGATAAAAATATTTATAAAACTCATGTGTATCTAGTTCATATCATGTTGTAAACCTAAAGTGCCTTATAATATAATTAGGTTGCGGTTAGGATACTTGTTACTTTTGAACTCGAACCAATCCGGATTTATTTATTGCTTAAGGTAAGTTTCATAGTCCCATTTTTACTTGTTTTGAACTACAACTTTTTACTTGTTTTAAAATACTTGGGGTGCAAATACGTTGCTTGCTATTACTTTTAGACACAAGTACTTAAAACTTTTACGGATTGCTTAAGTTACCTGTTATCCCACTATTGGCCCAACTATCATGAACCGTTAATTACTTTCTGTAAGCACAAATGTTGTGAATAGATCTATTGGGGTTGACATCCCCGTTCGGGTAAGTAGCGGTTACTTGACCGACGGTACTGGTCAAATGGACGAATGTCATTTGGGAAACTTTGGGTTTCTTAGGATAGACACCTACAGGGGAAAAACACGTAACAATATGACTTTGGTTATAGCTTCGGTGTCATGAGCTTAGCGTAATCGTAACTACTTTTCATGTGATATTGTATTTGTTATAATAGCCACACACACTCAGAAATCTTCTGGTCCAAACTGATATTTTACTGAAACCTATGAACTCACCAACTTTATGTTGACATTTTAGCATGTATTTCTCATGTTCTAAATTACTTGCATGGTTAGCATATGGAGCATCTCACCGAGTCTTTTGCGGTCTCATCATCATGAAGATTTTATGCATTACTTTAACGTTTGATGTAAACTCAAAACCCCTTTTATTGTGTTTTATCAAAACATGTCTTTATTAAACCTCTTTTATTCAATGGAACGTGTATTTTTCAAACGACTCATATAGAGGTCGTTCGATATAACTTGTGACTTTGTGTTATGAAGTCACACCTCGATTACTGATCGGCTGGATTCACACCGTAAATATATATAATATATTATAAAATATAAAATATATAAATAAGTGTAAAAACCAACAAGATCAATAAAACCGAGAAGTAGTATAGAGCTTTCCCGGGTCGTTTATCCCCAACGAGGCTGGACTGGTAAATCGATACGATCGAAGATTTGAGTTTGAAGGAAGGAATGAGTTTGGGAAGTTGAAAAAGTCAAATTAGATAATAACGGACTAAAACGTTTAAGAAAAAGCTAGAAATTACGAAATTAAACTAGAAAACGAGGGCCCGAATCCCGAACAAAAAGGGGGAAAACTTAAAAACTTTAAAAATAACCCTACGAAGAAATTTTTGCTTCTAAACTACTCTAGGGATCAAATAACGAAGAATGAAAAAGACTAGACCGAAAACGTGAGTTCGTTTGAACCCAAAAACGAATCAAAACAAAAAGCCGTACCCGGACCCTTCTTCAAAAGATGACAAATTGTAAAAATGAACCCTACAAAATTTTATATTTTTCCTACAAACTAGATACAAAAAAAATTAGAAAGAAAAAACAAAATATTTTTATGAATAATTTTTATATTTACAGATGAATTAAATAACTGCTTTATCTAAATTAAATTATAAAAAAATATTAAATAGATTACAAAAATTCTGAAAAATTTTAATCAAAAAATACTTTTAACTCTATAAAGTACCTAAAA
Organism: Tanacetum coccineum; assembly: GCA_026074375.1. NCBI lineage: Eukaryota > Viridiplantae > Streptophyta > Magnoliopsida > Asterales > Asteraceae > Tanacetum > Tanacetum coccineum. The sequence continues at coordinate 2,404 of BQNB010092184.1, read as the reverse complement.
ATAAGAAACAATAACAAACCACTCCGAGCTTATGCCAATAACCCCGTAAAATAAGCACACAGCTTATTAAGAGCTTAAAAGCAAAAAACGAAACATAAAAACAAATGCCCTTAGAGTCTTTATCGAAAAGACCCAAGGGCGCAGCGGTATAATGGTACAAAAGGGCGGGGATTATCGAGGTGGGTTCCCGGTTCGAGTCTTGCACCCGGGTCCCTTGTCTTCCCTTCTCTTTTTTTTTTGGCGAAACTCTAGGGTAGAAATTGAACAAAAGTAAAGTGAAAGGTAGGCGGGCAAACTATAGTAAATTTACACTTTAGTTAAAACGACTAACCTTGAACTATTAGAAAAGTTCAAAACAGACCCTACGACTCTAGCTTATTTTTGGCTTATTAAAAATTGAGAATTAGCAAAAACTTAAAACTACAAACTTATAGATGAGCTTAACCTCTACAACATTAATGAAAGGACTTTCTACTTTCAACAACTAAATAAGCTAGAAAATAACCCCTTAAGATTCTGTCACAGAAACTTAGGTTTTAAGGGCTTTTCAGGTTTTTGGCTTATAATTTGCTTATTTCTTGATGAAAATTGAAACTAAAAGAGGCTTATTGTAGCTTAAGATTAGTGTAAGAGCTGTCTAAACTAAAATTAACCAAGCTTTAACAAAATTTGCAAGAAAATTAATCTAAAAATGTGCAAGTTTTTGTTTGAAACTGAAATAAGCTTTTTCTATTAAGCTAAAGTGCTTATAACTGAACAGCTGAAATTTTGAAAGCAAGCTAAACTATTGACTTAGAATCGAACTAGGTAAAAAGTTTCTATTCATTCCAATAAGAAATTAAACTTTTAAAATGAATTAAGCTAAAATGTGAACTGCTGCTAGACTACTTTTTGAAAGGAAAATTTAAGCTATATTAACAGCTGAATTATGAAAACAAAATGATGAAATAAAATAAGCTAATGGAGTTCTAAAAATGTGTTCAATGCTAAACTCTAATACCTACTTATGCATGCTAGAGGACTACTTAGAAAATGACTAAGCAACAACAGTTAATACTGTTGTTGCTGGTGCAGTTGACTCATTCTACTTGCAGGCTAAGATAACACCTTAACAACTCTTATATTTACTTAGTTCATGTATATAAACCTCAATTAACTAAATTTGGACTCTAAAGAACCTTGAATCTCTAAACACTAAAACTATCTACTCAAGTAAACGGCCCTGGTGTAAAAGCAAGCTTTTTAAGCTCAAAATTTTGAAATTCACTAATCTAACCTTTAAAACTTATTCAAAGCTTGAGTTTATATCCTAACACAACTATATGAAGAGTTTTTACAAAGTGCAGTTGACTTTAAGAGTCAAACAAACCTTATACCAAACACTCCTTAATGAATTCTGTCCAAACTATTTTTGGCTTAAAAGCTATTTAAACTCTAAAACAGCTTAAACCTTATATCCACTTCTACTAATTTTAACCTAATTAAGCTAATTTAGCTGTAAAACTTGCAGCTTATTTGTGATAAAAAGCTAGTTTATCTACTAGCTTAAACTAACTCTATTTATGACAGAATTGAAAAAGTGAATTCTAACTTGACTTTAAACTAAACCAGCCTTAAAACTAACAAACTTATAAACTAACTAGGCTAAGTGAACAGGATTTAAGCATAAGATAAAACAGGAGATTTGAATTAAGCTAAATGAAATAGCTGAAATGAAATTGACAAATTTAAACCTGAAAATGGAAGTCTCAGCACTAGAGGTCACTCTTGTAGAGTGAGTGACCTCAAATTAAGCTCCTAAGTGGCACCTTGCCTCTAGACCTCAATAAGCTAGAATTTAGCTTATTTCTCCTTTAAGCTTCCAAAATGAACTCAAGTTAACTCAAGTGATCATGTTTAGATGTAAAATGAGTAATCTGAGTAAATGAATGCTTAAGAAACAGAATTTGACTAAAATTGAGCTTATGAGAAAGAATAAGCTCAAATGAGCTTATTAAGAGCTTATTTGATGAATTCGACTTGTAATTGAAATCAAAGTGAACAAATACTTGTAAACTGAATTGTTATTGCTAAAAGGATGTAGTACAAGCTGTATGAACAAGAGTACAAGTAATGAAAGCTGAAAACGAAAATGTTTGAAAGAAATGCTTAAAATTGAGGAAAATACAAAGTGAAAATTTAAAACAAAAACAACTAACTACTTGCTTTTGTCTTCTTCTTCCCTTTTTATAAGCTGAGCAACTTCTTTGTTGTGTTAGTTTGGTGAGAGCAAAACCAAAAACAAATCTTGACCGTCGATTTAGCCTTTTGGGAGATGGGGGATTGCTGATTCGTCAAATAGTATATACTTATATAGCAACCCTAATACAGATCCTGACCGAATGCCCTTGACCAAGGCAAAAGG
>BQNB010092183.1:10529-26678 GCA_026074375.1 Tanacetum coccineum | reverse complement strand
TATGGAAAAGGCATATATTTGGATTTGGAATCCAAGTGACTTACAACATGATATATTTCCCTTGACGCTCAAAATGCGTACACATTATAGCCCATTCAGTCGGACCCCATTCTTCCATTTCAAAGCAATAGGCAATAAGACAGACTGACGTGTGAGCTTTGAGGGTGCCATTTCGTTAAGTATAAATAAACGAAGATCCATAAAAACGACAACAAAAATCAGAAAATATACACACAACCTCATATTTAATGTATGTAACGACTAATAAGGTGAAGTACCTGTCCCTCTAGCCTGGCACGCCTCTTACTGGTAAATGAATCGTCAATGCTTGTTGTTATTCCTTCGGCTATACTAGAGAAGGAATATCGTAATATGAAATAACATGATACAACAAATAAAAAAGCTCAGTTTTCTTAAACCCACTGTTTATGAAATTATTTTTACCACAACATACAAGGACCTAAAATTCAAATTCCAACATCCCAAATCAATAACTGAAATATAAAAACCCACAATTAGATTATAAGAAATATAAAAATAACATACCTATCAAAAATCAATAGCATACCCATCACGACAACATCAGCATATATGATAGCCTCCTCACCACTCCTCTCCTCAATACTCAGCTCCTAGTAGGGTTTTATCCATCCCCACACAAAATAGAAACATACCATAAATTAAAACATAAATAAACTTTATTATATGAAACTGAAAATCGATAAAACATAGTTACGTTGAATTGAAACCATATTCTTAATCACATCCAAAACTCCAAGCGTATCTTAAATTCTCATGTGTTACCGATGTGTAAAGTAAACCTAATTAGCCGTGTGCAAAAAAACCAAAACCGAAAAAAAACCCGAAACCGAAACCGGTCAACGCCGGTTATTGACCCTAACCGGTTCCGGGTTTGGGAATAACCGACGGTTAGTAACCGGTTAGGGATTCTAGTCGTTTACCGGTTGGGAAACCGGTTACTAACCGGCCCGGTTGGGTAACCGGTTGTGTAGTAACCGGTTAAAAAAAAGGACGTTGGTTTGCTACTGTAAAGGAGAACAGAGGGCCTGGACAATTATATATTGTAAGAGGTAACGTTCATATATTTTTTTGACTGTTATTTTTGGCATTTTGGCAACTTGTAACCTTCTTAAATTTAGTATAAATACCAATGTTGTATTTGGTTTAGTTACAACAATCAAAAATCTTAAAAACATTCATTAAACACTCACTAAAGCTCACAAAATGGCAACTCAAAGTACTTCAACTTCCGTCGGTGTTGGTTCTACAAATGAACCAACGATTGTTGAGGTCCTAGAAACAACCCGAAATAAGGAAATTTGGCAAATTACGAGTCTTTTGAAAGATGTCGGATGGGAGTAAGAAGGGTCGTTGTAAACTTTGCGGTAAGTTAATAAGTTCCTCATCCAACTCGACGTTGAGGCAACATTACGAAAAAAAGTATTGCCCTAACTCAAAATTGTTCCGGATGCGGGTCAATCGTCTATGTCACAAGAGGGGGGTGTTTTTGCATATGAGGCGGATCGGGTTCGACAATAATTTGCAAGCTTTGTGATTCAAGAAGGTTTACCGTTCAACCACTTCGACAACCCGAGATTGACTAACGTCATTCGAAAATGTCTTCAACCGCGATATTATTGACCCTAACCGGTTACGGTTAGGGAATAACCGACGGTTAGTAACCGGTTAGGGATTCGAGCCGTTTGCCGGTTGGGAAACCGGTTAGTAACCGGCCCGGTTGGGTAACCGGTTGTGTAGTAACCGGTTAAAAAAAAGGACGTTGGTTTGCTACTGTAAAGGAGAACAGAGGGCCTGGACAATTAGATATTGTAAGAGGTAACGTTCATATATTTATTTGACCGTTATTTTTGGCATTTTGGCAACTTGTAACCTTCTTAAATTTAGTATAAATACCAATGTTGTATTTGGTTTAGTTACAACAATCAAAAATCTCAAAAACATTCATTAAATACTCACAAATCGCTCACTAAAGCTCACAAAATGGCAACTCAAATTACTTCAACTTCCGTCGGTGTTGGTTCTACAAATGAACCAACGATTGTTGAGGCCCTAGAAACAACCCGAAATATTGTCAATAAAAAACGCTTTTAAAACAATGTTGCAAGATGTGTTTCAAGGGCCTAAAAGAAGATATAAAGATTATATGGCAATGTGTAGCGAAACCAACACGCCTTTCTTAACACTTAATTGGGACGTTCCTACAAGATGGAACTCCACTTATTTGATGTTTAAATGTGCTTTACGCCAAAAAATTCCGTTGAGTATTTTTCATGATGGGCTTGTTGATAAATACCCACAACGAATTGAACCATTTTCCGTCGAAAATTGGGAGATTATTCAAAAATTAACCGAATTACTCAAGGTTTTTAAAGAGGCAACAACTTTATTATCGGGTATTTATTATCCCACGAGTCATATGATACTCCATCAACATTTTGCAATGTGTTCAAAAGTAGGCGAATTCGAATTTAGTGGTCCACCATATGATCTTATGGTTGTACCGATGAAAGAAAAACTTAGAAAATATTTCAAAGAAATCTCACCGGTAATTACATGTGCCACCGCATTAAACCCATGCTTTAATATTAGCGGGGTGGAACTATTTATCGAAAAGATTTCGATTGATTTGAATTTGTACGAAGAAGATGTTAACTTTGGAACAAAAGCACAAGCTTATTTTAATGAATGTTTCAAAAATCTATTTGATATTTATTTTAATAAATATGGTTTAAGAAATGTTTCAACGACTTCGGCTCCTTCATCATCGTCTATGAGTTCGAATACTAGCATATTCCATACGTTAAGACAAGAAAGTGTTAAACGGGCTAGGAGTGATCAAATCGGTACTAACGGATTTGAGAGATATACCGGAACCGATTGGATAAGCGCTATGGAACAAGAAGAATTTAACAACTTTGATATTTTGTCTTGGTGGAAAGGAAGACAAACCCAATTTCCCGTTCTATCGATCATGGCTCGCGATTTACTAAGCGTACAAGCTTCTACGGTAGCTTCGGAATCCGCTTTTTCTCTTAGTGGAAGGGTATTATCGATACGAAGAACAAGACTCACGCCGGCATCTTTGGAGATGTGTATTTGCTTGAAATATCACCTAGACGCACAAGAACGTATACAACACATTTCAAATCTTGAAGGCGATTGTTTAGAGATTGAACAACAATTACACGAGGTCGAGGCGGAAGCGGGTTATGCAATAAATATTGCCGATGAAGACATCGTTCTAGAAGAACAAGATGGGTCTGGTTCCGGTTCCGGAGACTCCGAATAAGACCTCTATCAAATGTATTAGCTTTTCGATGAATAAATTGCTCAATGTATTAGTTTTGTGTTTCAAGTAGTTTATGTTTGATGTGTTATGAATTTATTTAATAAAGTTGAAGTTTATTATGTATTAAACGTTTTGGCAAAAAAAAACCGAGCACCTTACCTTAATTCGAACAGTGGCATGATACAAGTTAGATTTTTGACTATTTTGCTTCAAATTTGAGGGTTAAATGAAAACATTTAAGCCATGGCCCATTGTAAAACACCATGGCCCATTATGAAACGAATATACAAGTTATCATGATCAGTGACATCAATTTTGAGGCTTAAATGATAACATTTTGCTTGCTTAAACTCCAACCGGTTGCTAACCAGGTTTTTCAATCATAACCGGTTACTAACCGGTCCCAACCGGTTAGTACCGGTTAGAACCGGTTATTGGTACTAACCGGGTTGATCGGGTTTGACCAAAAACCGGTTACGACAAAAAACCCGGTTTGTACACGGCTATCCATTGTCACGCGGTCAGGAACCAGTAAATTAGCTAGTGAGGGGCAATTTTTTTTTAACAATAGGTAAAAAGGAAACTAGTATTGTTAGTTAGAGAGTAAGGGAGCGTTTGGTTCGCAATTGAAATGAATTGTAATCTGTCAAGAATTGTAATTTGAATAAATTGTAATTCAAAGAGTTGTAATGTGAAATTGTAATTGATGTAGTGTGTCATTGTGTTTGGTTGAACATCAACGTAATGTAATTCAAAAAAATTAAAAGAAATTTAATAATAATAATATTAATAAATAATATTATTATTTATTACCTCGTGGGAGGGAGGGCTTGATGTGTGTGTGGATTTGACGGGGTCCTCACCTTTGACACAGACTGGGATGACTGACTTTGTGCCTGGTCGGGTGGTGATTGATGTTGCACAGCGCAAACGCGGTAAGTATATGACTAAATGTGCAGATATTGGATACGGATTTCTCCCTTTCTCGTTTTCTTCTTTTGGGGAACTTGAGAAAGACGCGTTTACTTTACTGAAGCGGGTCCGGAAGTTTTCCATGGCTCAAGATATTGGGGCCCGCGCTGCTGTTCACATTTTTAATAGGATTAGTTTTTCCATTGCTAAAGGAGTGGAGGCCCAAATAGTATCTCGGCTTCCCTCCAATTTGTTGCAATCTCTATTATTCTAACGAAGTGATGTTGTAATCAAAATAATAATAATAGTAATAATAATAATTAATAGTAATAATAATCTAGATGTTCGATTCTAATCTTAGCTAGAACCAATCTTATCACTGACTTCACACTTCTTCAACTACTTTCACGACTTCACGACACAACTTCACAACTACACAATTTCTTCCACGCCTTAAATATTCTTCACCACACTACTTCACTAACTTTTACTACTTCTACTTTCACACCTACCATCAAACTAGAATGAATAACTAAGAACTCAACTATACTTACAACAATCACCAAGATCAATTCTAACTACACAAACTTTATAAGATTTACAAATAATTTTGATAAGTTTAGATATGGATGCAACAAATTTGCAATATACACACTTGAGTGTAAAACTTTCGACAACTTGATATGGAAGTATTCTTCCTCTTTCTGTTGAGGAATTAAACTTGATCACTTGAAATAAAGCTTTATGATTAAAATGATCAAGAGGAATTTTAATAGATGAGTGGGTTGTTTTTGATCAGAAAAAGAATGAGTGCAAAATTTGAGAAAAATAATGGGGGAAAATCCATTATTTTAAAGTACATTCTAAAGGAGCTTCTACCTATTGGGCGGTCCTCTTAAATCGGAGGGAAAGCGGTCCCCATTAAAGATAAGGTCCCCTTATTTAAGGGCCGCCCTAACAAGCGCTCCCAGTTTGTCCTTTTGTGTAGGAGGGGGTGGGGGGTTTCTGGAACTTTTCTACCCTTTGTAAGGTCTGAAAAATTAAATTTCAAAATGTTTATTTTTGAACAAAACATTCTTTAAATTGTAGAACAAATATTTTGTAATGTTTATAAAAATGTTTACAACATCTTATATAAAGTGAGAGGAGTTGAATAAAGAATTCACTGATCATAAAATGCATAAGCATTTATTTATTCATACCTTTAAGTGATATAATTTTCAAAATGAAATTTACTACTAATTACTTGTTTACGGTTTTAATTTTACATTGAACGTTTTTATATTTTGTGATTATCAAAAAGTAAAGATGTAAAAAATATTAATAATGTTTTTAGGCATTATTTCTATCAACAATCTCCCCCTTTTTGATGATTACAAAATTTAAACTCATTAAATGTAAAATTATTTTTAAATAAGTATTTAGTGAGTTTTTATGTTTATTTCTCCCCATTTTGTAAATCAAAAAGGCATCGCGAGAACTCTATAAAATCGACAAAATACATGCCCCCCCTTGTGTGAGCTCCCCCTTGTTCGAATGGGCATCAAGCGAATCGAGCTATGGTTTCTTGGGCTACAAAAAACGAGTTAGAACAAATACAAATAATTCTAACATGTACAAGGTGGAAAATATGGCATAATAAGAATGCAAACCCAACAATAATCACCATTTAACAAGAAAATAGTGTGTCCGAACCACACTCCATCAACAAAATAAATAACAGGCTAACATCCATGAAATTTAAACTAACAAAAAGTATTATAACCATTAAAGCTCCGATAGACTTGCTTGCAAAATGGTGGATGGAGCAATTATTTGAGAAACTAAACATAGAGTATTTAGATTGGGAAGATATAGGAGGGTGGTGGGATGATGGTTGTTGTGGTTTGTATAGAGAGCATAAGATTAAAATGTTAAAAAAGAAAACATATATTGGAGTTCATCTCTCAATCCAAATATGAGAGTACGATTATGAATGCAACACAAACATGAATCTCTATGTGCCTCAAGAAGGTTCCAAGGAATGGGATGACCAAAGATAGGTGGTGAAGGTGATGGAGTATCAAATTGAACTATCAAGTGGGGTAGCTTGGTGAAAAGGGTGAGAGTGATGTTCTATTGACGGCATTTCTTGAGTTGGGAGGTGGTGGAGAAAATCTTGGAGGATAATGTTGGTGGGAATTCAAGTAACCATTGGGATGAAAGTGATGTTGAATCGAGGTTGGTGAGTTGGGTAATGTAGTCTATTGAAGCAGATGAAGAAATATCTTTGGCTTGATGGTGTTTTGGAGGGTGCCAATTAGGAGCACTAGGTGATCGCGAGTTAGAAGTTTGGGGAAGAGTTTTTGTGTCATCTTGGGTTAATATCCACAAACAATGTTTTTGGTGAAATGCTGTTGATTTTTGTCCATCTTAGAGGCTTGAAAATGGAAGCCACTAAGTGATTCAAGGATGTTGATAATGGCTTAATGAATGATGAAGAAGATGTGAGACTGGAATAGATCATTTGGAGGGATTTTAAGTTAGAAAATTGTTGAAATGGGCATGAGTTGAACTAGTTTAAAGAAGTGTAATCCAAATTAATTTTCACAATTCTGGGCAAAGATAGCTAGACTCAGTAAAAAAAAGGGTCCAAAAAGCATGAAAATATTGTTTTTACCCGGGATTTGCTAGTCGGGTAAATCCCTTATTTAGGGGTAGGTCCCCTTAAAATAAGGGGCCCCCCATTATGAATTAAGGGGCCGGCCCTTTAGCTGGTTTCCATTTTTCACAAAAAAATGATTTTTTCCAACAGAAGTTTTGTGATAGTATTTCTGGTTGTGGTTTAATTTGCAGTAAGCCCTATTATTTTATGAGCACATTTAATCAGAAAACATGTAAAAACACATCAAATCTAATGAAACCAAAGTAGCAAAAGTGAGTTGATTAAATAAAGCATTCCAAAGATTTAATCACATACAAAAAAGCAGACTAAAAAAAGAATAACTAATAACCAAGTTCTTTCTAGAATAATAGGATAATCCACCAACACAAGTTGTATAGAACAAACAATAAACTAGTGTAAAAATTGCCTTAAACCATATTTAGCTATCTATCTATGTCTTCGACCTATGTTTCAACTTCTTCTTCTTGCTAAACACTCATTTTAATGTCTTTCCAAATGACTTGAACCCTCCGCGCATCTCCTCATGCATTCATTGCGTGGTTGAGCAAGGTGGTTTGTCGTGCAAAGAGAGTTTCATCGGTTTGCTCGGAAAAGAAAGGCATATGGTGGTTTTGGTAAGTTGATGTATAAGAGAGTATAAGTACGGTGTATAAGATGGGTACTGCAAGGCGGATACACCATCATCTTCATCATCATCTCCTTGGTAAGACGAAGATCCTAGGTTATGATGGGCGGAGGTTGAAGAGACGAAGTGACGGGCTTTTCCACGATCACTTCGAGGTCAACGGGTTTGTCTTAGAGCAAGTGGACGCATGACTCGTTCAACAACATCGTAAATGCCATTGTCAAGATGAGGGTATGTTTCCACGACGTATCGATAAAAACGAGTTAAAAACATGTCATATGGAAGATTTGCGGTTGGAGTAGCTCTGACACATTCGATTCTTTTGACAAAGAAATAAGCAAATTATATTGTTCTTTGGCAACAACACAATACAACATGTGAACAAGACAAGCGAGGAGACATCCGATGGCCTCGACTAGTCCGAACCACATTCCTCAGCGAATGAGTCTTCCCATTTTTCATGTCGGAGGCTTATTCTTTGGTGAGAATCTTGAGATTGGATTGAGAGCGACTGTTAGACTTTTAATGGTACGGTCTATCACGACACGTTCCAATTCAAGAAGTCGACGAATGTCGTCGGGAGTAGGAAGATCGGTGCAATATGGTCTCTCGATTTCTTGAGAATATTCAAGAGATGCAAGGTCCCACTCGTTTGTAAAAATGGCAGAATTGGAGCTGTGGTGTGGTCGTGCAAAAGAGGAGGTAATGCATTATTCTGACTTTTCTGATGTGTATAACTTTTGTTTTTGTTTTGAATAATTATATATAATTAAATGAGTAACTAGCAACAAGCTAGAATTACGACGACAATAAAAGACAATACCATACCAACCAAACACGACTGTAACAGACCACGACCCTTACAAGCTACAACAACTTCGAACGAAACCATCCAACAGCGACCCTAAAACAAAAGACTCCTCTATAGTGGATCTAACAATCGAAGGAGGAAAATCCCGCATTCCAAACCTAACATAACCATTCAGGTCGATCACCCAATACACAGCATGAAAACGGGTGATAAAATCGACAAGGACACTTTCTAATGAGACAAAATCCACCTAAATTTTTAAACAAACGTGTGATGTAAGTATAGTCAACGAACAAATCGTTAACTGTAAAAACCCACAAGCTGAAATTATGACCCTCGTTGACCATGACCTTACCAAAAGAAACTCAAACCACAACCACTAATGACCTCGCCTTCAAACGTTTTGGAGAACAAAAACCACTTGCACCACTGCTTTACCACGACCCACGAAAAAGCTCCCTGGAGAAACTGCTGATCTGAGTAACCACCCGCCAGAACAACCAGCTTGACCCAACTTGACCCACCACAATAATCACCAATTTCACCAGATCAGAACCAACCACAACCTTTATGAAACCACTTGAAACCAACTCTTACCTCACTACCTGAACCCACATCTTGACTCTCCACAACCTTGCCGACCACCACCTGGAACCACAACTTGACTCTCCACCAACCATTTCCAAAGTATACAATAAACACGACCAAAAGAAAAATGATGTAAAAAAAAAGAAAAGACAAAAGTTGGCAAGAGAAAGGAAGCAGGGGAACTTTTATGGAAGAGTAATGGGGAGGGAGGCCTTCTGGTCTGCCGGCAGCGGCCAGAGGGACAGTGATGGTGCTGGTTTTTTTAGGGACAGGGATGTGTTATGTGTATAGTTATGCTGATAGCTTCAACTAAATTATGAAAAGTTACAGGAAGTGGAATTTTGGTTAGCATTAAGTATTAACTATTAACGATTGCAAAAACTAGTTCACAAAGCAATTATTCGTACATGTTACCACAAGAATAAAAAAATTGTTAATTTTCAATAAGAGCGAAACTAAATCAAATCTGCGGTGGTATATTCTTGTAGTTTTGTAGATCTAAGAGGTGTTACTTTTGGCTTTGCTTCTGAAAACATTTTCTTATATCCAGTATGTAGGTTTCAGCTTGGATGAACTTAAGCAGTCCGACAGGCTATTGGGGTTCTTGGAGATGGTATCTTCCCTAATCAGAACTCATAATATAAATTAATTATTGGGTTACAGTCTAGCCAACCTGCATCTACCTATTTATCATGATTATGACCCCTAGTTATACCCAAGAAAAACAGGATTCATGTTATGAGTTAGCCAAGTGATCTATGCCCAGTAACCTACTCGCCTTTCTCTCTCACACACAAATAACCCCCGCACGTTTATAATGAGATCATAATTTGCTAGCTTAGATCGGGTTTCTCTATCATAGACTTGACACTATATTTTATATTTAGGTTCTAAGTGTCCAGCAGTTGTATAGAATATGCACTCTATATTGGGATGACAAATACAACATGGAGAGTGTATCCGAAGAAGTGAGTGAAATCTTAATCTTTAGTAGAACCGTTTATAACCAAAGTATTTCCGTTATATGGTCTATTGATTTCCCAACATTTATGTTAACATTAACAGGTTATGTCGAGCATGAGAGAGCTGATGACAGAGGATGCCAACACCGCTGTCAGCAGTTCCTTTCTACTTGATGATAATTCCAGGTATATGCTCGATATTCTATATGATGAATGCTGCATCATATTGATAAAAACTTATGGTATCAATTTAGACAAAAGCCGATATGACAATTCCCATAATGTTTGTTAGTGGTGTCTTCAACTCGTTTATGTGAAAAGTGAGTTAAACTGTGTTCTTAAATGGGTTAAAGTTTTAACGTTTTAGCTAAAACGGAACGGGCCACACACTCACACGGGTCAATGATTTAAAAGTTGTCGGGAAGTATAACCAAGTATTTGACTTTAGAGCCGTTTAAGTTGCAATTAGTCTTAGATCTTATTCCTATGAAGGTTGTGTAATCATATTTAAAAAATAAGTTATTACTAAAAATAATAAATTATATATAATTATATTAAATAGGGTAAATTACACCGTTCGTCCCTAAACTTAGGCCCAATTGCGGATTCAGTCCCTAGATAACGGGGGTCGATGTCGTTAATCTTTAAAGTCGATTTTTGTTACATGTTTGGTCTCTCGAGCCCCGTTATACGTAACTAGCGTTAGTTTGACTTTTCAACCATGGGCATTTTAGTAATTTCAATTTTTTTGTTTTTTCACCGTTGGTCCCTAACTCAAAAATCCCAACGGGTACTTTTACTGTTGGATTTTTTTGTCATTTTCTACTTGCACCATTGGTCCTTGATTTTTTTTTCATTTTCCAATTACTTCATTATTGACTTTTTATCTTAAACTCTTAAATTCAACTATATTATATATCATGTAATATTTTTAATACCCCGTTCGACATCAAACCCCCTTATTTTAACTGTTTCTTTAAACACATCAGAGTATATCTCACTTTTGACTATGGACTTAACATTTTGATGCCCCAAAACAAACCAGAAACAAATTACATAGGAAAGGAAATAGAGTTACAAAGGCTACTAAAACTAACTCACAAACATTACTTCATTAACATAAACGAATCATAAAAGAGAACAAAACGATTTACAAATTACATTAACAAATATTCACAACAAACAACTGAATGTTTCCTTCCGGTTATGACTAATCATTCGACCATCAAAGAAGATAAAATAAGAAAACCTACAACCAAAATTATTGAAACACATATATGAACTCGTGGAGGAGATGCAAAACTCAATCGATTTTCATGTTAATTGGGATCTCGTGCTAGTTTCTGTTCTTCCCTTCATCCGTTGGCATTGGAGCTGTAATCAACACATACGTATATATTATATCAAGATCGATACAAACTACTTCAAGATCACATGAGAAACATATGTATATATGTTCCGGAGAGCAATAGAGGTCCGATCCCAACAATGAGTATCTCGAACGAAAGTCACCAACACCACCACACCCGCCACTGATCCATGTTGTACTATCTTCCACTAATATATAACAACATATAAATTTAGGATATCATGTTTATGAGTACTAACGGTGCATAGAAATTTATCTAAGAAGTTGTTAGTTCTTACCCACAATGGCAATATCTACCACAAACACGAGATCGAAGAACCCGGTGTCGAGCTGCACGAGCAGAATATTCCATCGTCCTCCACTCGAACTCGTCTCTTAACCTTCTTTGTTAGATATATATATCTTATACATAACTAATAATCAAGTTATATGAAATTATCAAAGTCAAAACATCAAAACTTAATAGCATAAGAACCTACGACAATAAAAGAAAGAAAAGTAGACATGAACATACCATACCCATCTTCGAATTAACGATTCCAAAGTCAAGGCTAAATCTGGTGATGTAAGCCCACACGCATTTGAGCATTAAAGATGCAAACAAATCAAATACCAACATCAGAAAACAAGTAACAAACTAACAAAACAAAATGAAAACAACTATACAATTATGTACAATTATGTCGTAATCACTTACTTTGAAGTTGTAATCCTTCGTTTCCATTCTTGATTAGCAACTCTAAAGTCTAAACCCATCTTCCTCCCCATCACCAAAAGGTCTCTTGAGTACGAAAATTAAAGATAACTATCAATCGCAAAATCAACAAACTTATATACTATAAAAGTTTTAATCTAAAGCTTAAATAAATGTATTAAATGCAAAATGGAATGCTAGACATTGGAAGCAGCTGAATGTATCTGCATACTCGCAACAGATATTAAATTCACTCACAATTAATAATACTCCTATGTTGACCATAATTGATATGCACCACATCCAAACTTATAACCGTCCCTCTATCTCTTCCTTCCTATGAATTAACCAATAGATTGAATTCTTCTTTGAATTCATTATTAATAAATATACATACCTGACTTGAATGAAACTTGATGAACTACTAACAGCATACAGTAAGCAACAATATTATCCAATCAAGCGAAACAAAAAAATAGCAAACATCGGAACAATAACCACCAGTTTTCGCCTTTTTCATCCTCTCGGGTGTCTGAATATCATCCCACGAACTCTCATCCAATTCATCCACAGCCGAAAACTCATTCACACGATTAACATCATTAACGACATCATTCACTACACTATTCACATTCCCAACTCTCTTCCGAAGCACGTTAATTTTGTACCTCGAACACGAAGACACCTTATAACTAACATAACCACCACAACTAAAACCGTTGTTATTTTCAACGGGCCTTTGATTAAACGAATAAGCATCACCATCGAATCCAGAAAACCATAACTTTAACTCATCATCCTATAGCTTTCGCCTGCGCCATCAGCCCCGACAACCGTTGCCACCATTATTGTGATACGTTTGAAATGTTATGGCACGTGAGGTGCACGTGTTAAGTGTTTACACTGAGCACGTGAGGTGCACGTGTTCTGTCCATAACAGACTTAATTGAAAAAGGCGCCAAACCATTCCTTTTAAATACTTTGTTTACATTTCAATCTGGCATCACTTTGTAATTCATCTTTTCTCTTCTTGTAATCTTGTAACAAACTAACCCTTCAGTTGTAATACAATTTTGAGATCATTTCCTTCATTGATATCCTGATTGTTTTACTAGTTCTCACCTCGAATTCATTATAGTTCCTGGTTTGATCATATCCATTCCATTTGACTAGTATCAAGTGGTATGGCGCTTTCTTGGCACTCCGATCATCTTCTTCGACGTGTTTTCCGATGAAGAAATTCAATCAAGTGTTAAACATACTTAGCAATCACAAGAACAACCATAAGTGGTTAAATCCCCTGTTCTTGAACCTATGGTTAGTGGAGTATGGTTTAAGTTGATCTAATACCCACATTATTAACAATTGTCACTAAATAGGAGAAGAAGTAGTGATTGTTGTTAGAGCTCATGGTTTCCACAAGAAATAATTCAATTACCCCTGTTCCTACCATGGAATCAGTGCAAGAATCCATTAATGAATTGAAGGTTGCCATTGTTGAAATCAAGGAGGGAATGAAAACCTTCTTAGTTGGTAAAAAGGTTCTTTATGATGAGGTTAAAAAACTCAAGAATGGTAAAGGTACTAGTCACAATGGGCAAGACAGTACTAATCATTGTGGTAGTCCACATCAAGGTGGTGGTGGGGTTGGTGAAGATTGGCTAAAATTGAATTTCCTAAATTCAGTGGTGATGATGTTAAAGGTTGGATTTACAGATGTTACCAATTCTTTAGGATTGATGAAATTAACGAGAAGGATAAGATTCAATTGGCTTTTATGCATGTTTATGACAAAGCCCTGATATGGCACCAACAGTTTTGTAAAAGGTTTGGTGAGGATTATCCATGGGAGTTGTATGCAAAGGAGGCTATTAGGAGGTTTGATTCTGTTTTTGATATCCATTAATGGAACTGAAGAATTTGAAACAGGATGGAACAGTTAAAGAGTATCATGAAAAGTTTGAGTCTCTATTGAATAAGATGGTGTTGAGTGAAAAACATGCCATAAGTTTGTTTCTTGGGGGTCTGAAACTTGAAATCAGTTCACATATTAGGATGTTCACTTTGGACACTCTCAATGATGTGTATTACTAGGCAAAAATGCAAAAACACACAATTGTGGCTATAAAATCAAGGTATGGTCTTGTTCTTCCTACTCCTAAACCAAATGTAGTTATGCCAAACACTACTTCTAGAAATAATACAGTTCCTTTTAAGAAGAGACTAACTCAAAAAGAATTGGAAGAAAAAAGGGCAAATCATATGTGTTTTTACTGTGATGAAAGGTACTTTCCTGGTCACAAATGTAGCGGTCAGTTACATTCATTGGAAGTAGTTATAGAAGGGACTAGGATGCAGGGGAAGAGATATTTGAGGAATGTACTAATGAGTTGTTTACTCAGGATTCACCCAATGGTTTTGTTCAGGATGTTAGTCCACAAATCTCTATTCATGCTTTGTCTGGTGTTACATCTTATAGAATAAGAAACGTCCGTGGAAACGTTTCTATGCTTTTTATCACGTTTCTGGACTTTTTATCTTGTTTTTGGTCTTTTTATCTCGTTTTGGGCCTAGTGTTACAGAAAGTCAAAACCCTTATTCACAATATTACAAGGATATGTGATTTTTTCTAAACTGGACTTAAGGTCAGGATACCACCAAATAAAAATGAGGGATGATGACATTCACAAAACAACTTTTAGAACACATGATGGACAATTTGAGTTCTTGGTGATGCCCTTTGGACTCACAAATGATCCTTTCTACCTTCCAGTCACTTATGAACACAGTGTTCAAACCATTCTTAAGAAGATTTACTCTTGTCTTCTTTGATATACTGACATATATCAGGAATGCAATTGAGCATTTGCATTACCTAGAATGTGTTCTGCAGGTTATCATAGAAAACACCTTGTATGCCAAACAAAGTAAATGTGATTTTGTTGTTTCAGAGAGGTGGAATACTTGGGGCATATAAGTCCAAAATCCAAGCTATGAAGGATTGACCCATACCTAAGACTGTCAAACACTTAAGGGGATTTTTGGGTCTTACTGGGTACTATAGAAGGTTTATTAGACACTATGCTATCATTAGTAAACCCTTAACACAACTCTTGAAGAAACAGTCATTTTAGTGGAATGATGCAGCTCAAGTGGCCTTTGAAACCTTAAAGTCTGCCATGATAAGTGCTTGAGTATTGAGTTTGCTTGACTTTAAGGAGTTCATAGTAGAAACTATTGCTTGTGACACAAGAATTGGAGCTGTCCTACAACAAGAGGGTCATCCTATTGCTTACTTAAGCAAGGCACTATCTCGCAAACATCAGGTGTACTCTACTTATGAAAAGAAATTTTTGGCATTGATTTTGGCTTTGGAAAAATGGAGAGGCTATTTGATGGACAAGCACTTTAAAATTAAAACTGATCATTTCAGCTTGAAATACTTGTTAGATCAGAGAGTTACGACACCTTTCCAAGCTAAATGGTTACCAAAATTGCTTAGCTTTGATTATGAAATTTCCTATAAGAAGGGGAGTGGGAATGGTGCTGCAGATGCCTTATCAAGAGTTCCTAGCAATGGTGAAGGAAGTCAAATGTTATCTTTGATTGCTACCACTATTTCTAGTCCTTTATGGGAGCAAATTAAAGACAGTTGGGAAAAAGATATGGTATTGAAGAATTTGATTAAAAAATTGGAAGGGCAAACAAATGGTGATAATAAGTACACTTGGTTAAATGGTCAGCTAAGGAGGAAAGGGAAGTTAATGATAGAGAATGTTGATCAATTGAGAAAGCAATTATTCCTTCATTTCCATGGTGACTCAGTTGGGGGTCATTCTGGTGTACAAGTGACTACCCAAACACTCAGTTCATTATTTTTTTAGAAAGGAATGAGGAAAATGGTCAAGCAGTGGGTAAGGGAATGTGTGGTTTGTCAGAAACAAAAGCCTGACTTAAGTGCTTATCCAGGTTTAATCCAACCCTTACCTATTCCTGATACTATATGGAGTGAAATTTCCATGGATTTCATAGAGGGACTTCCTAAATCATAGGGTAAATCTGTCATATTGGTAGTAGTAGACAGGTTGAGAAAATATGCCTATTTCATTCCATTACAACACCCTTTCAATGCTCAACAAGTGGCACAATTATTCCTTGATAATGTGTATAAACTACATGGGTTGCCAAGTAA
>BQNB010092182.1:2467-14612 GCA_026074375.1 Tanacetum coccineum | reverse complement strand
GGCTTCATCTATTATCATGGTTCTCACCTCACCCTTTAAAGGTACCCATATTCAATCCAGGTAGTACAAAGTTCCATCACTTCTTTGTTCTATCATCTCATCCAAACCTTTCTTTAATCCTGCAAACTCATCCATGGCCTCCTTCTGAGCCGCCGATATCCTATCCTTGATACTCGACTGAAGGATCATATTCATAGCTCTAACTCTCTTAGGCTTTACTCTTTCCTTCCTACTTAGGGCATCAGCCAGCACATTCGCCTTACCAGGATGGTAGCGAATTTCACAATCATAATCACTAAACAACTCTATCCAACGTCGTTGTCGCATATTTAATTCTTTCTAACTAAAGATATGCTAAAGACTTTTATGGTTCGTATAGATGACACTCTTTGTCTCATACAAATAGTGTCTCCATATCTTAAGTGCAAACACGACTGCACCCAACTCTTAATCATGGGTAGTATAATTCTCCTCATAAATTTTCAACTGCCTAGGCTATCACTTTACCTCTTTGCATTAACACACATCCTAGTCCTATCCCGGACGTGTCACAATATACCACAAAGTCTTCTGGTCCATCGGGGAGAGCTAAAACAGACGCATTACATAACTTATCCTTTAAGGTCTGAAATGTCGATTCTTGTTCCTTACCCCACTCGAAAGTCTTACTTTTCTGAGTCAAGATAGTAAGAGACTTAGCTATCTTAGAAAAGTTCTCAATGAACCTACGGTAATATCCATCCAATCCTAAGAACGAACGAACCTCAGTCGGAGTTCTAGGGCTTTCCAATTCTTAACAGCTTCAATCTTACTAGGGTCTACATGAATCCCATTACCATTTATCACATGCCCAAGAAATTGCACTTCTCTAAGCCAGAATTCACACTTAGAAAACTTAGCATATAGTTTCTCCCTTTTTAATAGTTCCAAGACTAACCTTAAGTGTACCTACATGCTCCTCTTGAGTCTTAGAGTAGATTAAGATATCGTCTATAAACACTATCACAAACTTATCAAGATATGGCCTACAAACTCTATTCATCAAATCCATCAACATTGCTGATACATTAGTCAGACCAAAGGGCATTACAGTAAACTCGAAATGTCTATAACGAGTTCTAAATGCAGTCTTTGGAATGTCATCCTCATGCACTCTCAGCTGATGGTATCCAGACCTAAGATCTATCTACAAGAAAAACTATGACCTTTGCAGTTGATCAAATAGATCATCAATTCTAGGAAGTGGATAACGATTCTTAACAGTCAACTTGTTTAACTCTCTATAACCAATACACATCCTAAAAGAACCATCCTTTTTCTTAACAAACAATACCGGCGCTCCCCAAGGAGACGAACTTGGTCAAATGAAACCTTTGTCTTGGAGTTCCTTGTGTTGTCCAGACAACTCCTCCAATTCAGAAGGTGTCAAACGATAGGGAGACTTTGCTACCGATGTTGCTCCAGGGATTAACTCAATTCAAAACTTAATTTCTCGAATAAGCGGTAATCCAGGTTGGTCATCCGGAGGATACCTTAGGAAAATCTCTAACCACAACAATCTCTTCTTGTTTCTTATCACCAGCTTTATCACCCATCAAAAATCTCGGCATCCTTCTCTAGTCCTCTCTCCTAATAACTCTAAAGCCACCTGTGCATCCGTAGTGTATCCCACTAACATTCACATGGCAAATTATTTAAGCCTTATAATTAGACAACCAATCCATACCTATAATCACATCAAAACTCCCATGCCCAAAAGGTATCAAATCAATGTCAAAGACATGACCCTCAATTTCTAGTTTGCAACCCTTAATAACCTTATCAATCTTTACTAGCTGCCTGCTAGCTATCTCAATCTCATATTTGAAACCTAATTCGCTGGGCTCTAAGCCTAATAGAGGTATGAAAGTAGTGGAAACAAAACTATAGTCGGCACCAGAGTCAAATAAGGTAGTGGCAAAATGATTGTTCAAAGTAAACGTACCCGTCACAATGTTCGGATCCTGGCGAGCTTTCTCTGCTCCTAACACGAATGCCCTACCCCTAGCCTGATTCCCTTGGTTTCTATGACCCTGACCCCCGTTATTAGAAGCAACTTGGTTTGGACGATTTTCTTCCGATCCTTGTGCCCTATAAGATCTATGGACAAATCTGACCTGACATGTCGGTATACTATACACCCATATCAGCCCTAACAGTTGGGTTTCTAGCATTGACAGGATTCACATTCCTCGACACGCCTCTACAATCCTTTGCCAAATGACCCGGGCAGTTACAGTTAAAGCACGTGCGACAAGGCCCTCCGGGTACATGGTAGAAGAAGTTGCAGGTGGTACACTTGGACCAATTACCTATATTCTCTCTTCCTACAGGGTTTGCGCTAGTAGCAAAAGCATTCCCAGTCCTCTTATTATCATCCTTACCATTCTTATCCTTGCTAGGTTCCCCCAGATTCCTCTTTATTCTCACTTCCCTATGATCTATTTCTCACAGCCCTCATCGGTCAATGCAAAGATACCAAAATCCTGTCAAGAGTCTCGTATAGTCTTTGGCTCCGTTGCTGTCACCATCCCACGAATCTATGGAGCAAGGCCATACATATACCTCTCAATCATCCTACTTTCTGGAGTTACCAAATGTGAAACTAAGCTAGCCAATTCATGAAACCTATCAGTATACTCAACATGGCCAGCCCTGACCATGGTGTGATTCTACAACTCAGATTCCAACTTTTGCATCTCATGACTAGGACAAAACTCTTCTATCATCATAAACTTAAAGTCATTCCATGACATACTAATAGAAACTTCTCGGTTTAGCGTGCGGATCTGAGAGTTCCACCACGTTAAAGCCTTTACCCACGAAAAGAAACCAACAATGTATATTCACTTTTGGTCATTATTAACAAAACCCTCATGACAATAGCAACAGACTCCATTTTAATTAATCCATCGAGTAAGTAAACTACAACACCAATCCCTTACTGATCCTATCCCTTAGGGTTACAAGCTAAGACTCCCTTAATGAATCAACCTACCTGGTTGCCATTTACTATCACATTCCCAACATTCTCCTAAATGTTCTCATTACCCACATTACCATTTTGATTTCCAACATTTCATTGGTTACCAACCTGAGCTAGCATGGCGGGTAAGAGGTTCTGCAATTGTTGGGCAATGATCATCAAGAAGTTGGGTGCATCCCCTAGGTCCCTCTACAATCCCATTGACTCCTCTACACCCCCCATTAGCTCCATTCCTTGGTCATTTCCTTGACCATTTCAAATCATCAACACGCTCCATCATTACCTCCCTAGGTCTTTACCCCTTCCAACTCTATCAACCGTACACCCTGGTACGCATTCCAATTTTACGTATATAAAACAGATCAAAGTATTTATAGAAATTTACAATCATCATTGAGACAATAGATTAAATGCCAATTTAAACACAAAAATATCAATATAATAACGTTTTAAATGGTAAGTGATTACCCAGGTCGCATCCCAAAGAAATGTGAATTGATACCCTCAAGATTCCAGTTTGACAATGTTAATGAATGATATTTCAAACTTTTTGATTGATTTCAATATGGCTACAAACAATTAAAACTTAAATGCAAGTAAAAACTAAACACGCGGACGAAAAATGGAAATGACAAAATAAATCCTATTAGCACCTAACCTATAATTGTGAATTAATAATCTACTTCTATAGAGTAAAAAGTAAAGGGATTTGCAAAATTTGAAAACATAACGAGTAATGTTGAAAGAAATCACAAAAACGAATAAACGAGAATTGAAAACCGATCCTAAAAGCTAAAATGCCAAAAATAAACCTACGAGAGTCAAAACTAAATTTTCCTACGTTCTAAATATAAATGAAAATTTTTCTAAAAAAGATTTATATTTTTTTGATTATTTTTCTATTTTTTATGATTTTTTAAAGTTTTTAATGAAAATAAATGTTTAAAAATACTAAATTAACTATAAAAATTCTAGAAAAATTACAGAAATTAGCTTATACTTATTAAAACCTAGGAAAAATAAGCTTGAGATCACAGCTTATTAAATAAGCCACGAAATAAGCTGTGACAGCTTATAAGGCTTATTGGCCAAAAAGAGTATAAGAAATTAATTTTGCAAGAGTCTTATGAAAAAGACCCAAGGGCACAGCGGTAGTGTGTGGTGTGTGGAGAGTTATAAAGGGTTGAGGTGTTGAGGTCGGGGGTTCGAGTCTTGCTCACCCCCGACTTCCACTTCCCTTTTTTTTGAAAACTTATAAAAGAAAAGTTGTTAAGCACCTAAAGATAAGCAACTTTAATAAAAGCAATATAAGCTAAAACTCAAAAATAAGCTCTTAAAGAGCTTATGAAAAAGCTGTTTACAGTAAGTTGGCTTTTAAGATCTTAAAAGCTTGTTTACACTAAAATAAGCATAAAGGATCCAAATAAGCACCAAATTACAAACCAAAAGCTGTCCTAGATAGCTTATGATATCTAGCAACTAATTTTTAAAAGATTCATAAGCTAAGAACACTATAAGCTAACTAAATTTGATGATCTAAAAAACTAACTCAGAAATAAGTACTAAAAGCTTAAAAACAACTTAAGCTACAATGCTCAATAAGCTAAAACAGTCCCTAAGCTTTTGGAATCTTATCAACCTACTAGCATTCTATGAATCCAAACCATAAAAACACCTCCTAAAAGCTAGAAAACTAAATTGAAAAGCTAAAGATTAGTTACTACTGTTTTTGGTCTTTTTAAGGTTTTGTTATGAAATTTAAAAGCTAAATACCCTATGAAATAAGCTAAAATGTGAAAAACAAACTTTAATCTACTTTAATCTATATCTAATCTAATTATCTACTGAATTTTAAAGTCTAAAACTAACTTAAGCTATCCTAAATTTGATCAAAAGGACAACAGTTTTAACTGCTATTAAACCTGTTAGTGTACTTGGTGAAATAAAAAACTACTTGCAGGTTACCTTAAGGGCGTAAAACCTAGCATTATCACTCTCCGAAAATGAAAGTGGCTGAACACCAACACAAACAAAATCAAAGCTCACAAAAGCTTGGATCCGAAAAATTCTCTTATTAAGCTTTTTTGAAAACAAACTCCCTGGTGCAAGAAACAAAGGTTGGTGAGCTTAAACTTTTTATATTAAGGACATCATAATTTTGAGAAAACCACTTAACTACTAATTTTGATTGATAATGAAATTAACTCAAAGAGATTGCACAACTCATTTTGACTTTAAGGAGTCAAATCTCACTAATCCAAACACCCCTTTAACTAAAACAGTTTTCATTTTAGCTTATGAATTTGAAATCTAGCTATCTAAACTTGAATACAAGGTAACAAACAACTTATGACAGACCTTATAAGCTTAAAATAACAACTAAATAAGTCATAATTAATGAGATTATACTATACTATGAATTTTTGAGCTTATGACAGATTTAAAGAGCAAATTTTAGAAATCTAAAATCTATTCTATAAAATTCAAAAACAGATAATGAAAGCTACAGCTTATTAAGAGCTTATGAGTCATTAACATGAGAACACTAGAGCTATTTGAGAATTTATAACAATTTTATTAAAAGAAGACTGGATTTCATTTACTGAAAGCTTGTTACATTACTGGAAGAGATTACAATAGGAATTTAAAGAAAATGAAATTTTCATAAGCTAAACTAAATTAAGCTAAAAAAATTACAAGAAAAGAAGATGCCCATGTGTGTGTGAGTGAGGGCCTTTTATAGCTGCTGAGAGAACCTTCTAGGGGCCTGAGTTAGTTAGGCGCTCCTGCTAATCTCATCCGTACATTCCTCTAATCATTGGAGAATCAATTATGGCCCTTAGATCATGTGATCACTCACACGGATGGCCAAGCTGGAAATCCATTGATGTGATGTTTGTGCTTGATCTCTAAGTGACTTCTATGCAAATCCCAACCTCCTCTTGTGCTTTCTTTACATCCACGCGGCATTCCCTTGCTAAGTGAACCAATAAGAGCTCATGAAATGACTATAAAACCCTGCCATCTTGTACTAGAGCTCTTGAATTGTCATTTTCACCCTTTGATTTTAAGAAGCCCTTTGATATGAGGAGAGGGCATGTTTAGGACGATGATGAACAGTAATAACTTGATTTCGCCCCTATTTTTAACTGAACGGGTAAAAGGGGGAATGAGTTTGGGTATTGGCAGGTTTGGTCCTTGTGTTTATAATAAAAGATCTTTCACTTTGGACAAGAATGGTCCCTGGACTTGTAATTAAGGGTTATGGGCCTAGGAATTGGACTTTTGGTTTTATTGTTTCCGGGTAAAGGTTTAAGGAAGGATTAGGCCCATTTAGGTTTAGGGACTAATTATGTAACTTTAGAAATATGAGGGACTAGTTTTGTATTTTTGGAGTCTTTGTCTTCTAGTGTTGACTTTGACTGTTTGACTTGAGTTGACCAAGGTTTGACCATTGGTTGACTTTTTGACTTTGGCTTGATTTCCCGGCTTCTTTTGTGCTCTTCCGTTTCCCGTGTCCGTGTTTGCCCGTTTTTGACGATTTTCTTGTGATTTTTGCTTTATCCATACTTTTGACGGTTTTCGTTGTCATTTTTGTGCTTATCCGTACCTGCATACACACAACACACAAAACAATGCATCATATTTTTGGCCATTTTCACAGTGATTTTTGGTAATATTAGGTCATTTTTTTGCGGTCGATTAAAAACGGATTATGTGTATTTTAACACCTATCAAAATTCCCCAAACTAACATTGCGTGCTCCTCACATGCAATATTACATTGCCTTATAACGCGCAAATACCTCGAAACCTCCCAAACTAATCCTTTAAAGAAGTAGTAAAGTCTTTGCGTGGAAAGTTCTATCTAAGCACAATATAAAACGCACTCGTTTTCCACCCCCCATTTTCAAAACTTTTTCCTTTTTAATGATTTTCTTCAATAATTCTAACTACCTAAACAGACTTATTCTTGTGTGACATAATGTATTGCTTTCATTACCTTAGCGGTAACTTTTAGGATCATAGAACTAAAAGCACTTGAAAAGTCAATAGGACGACAAATTCAACGTCCATGACTTTCATCAACCTCTCCAAGCCAAACTTCTAAAAACAAGAGATCATTGCAAAATACAAGTTTATGATTGCTAACACTACTCATAAGAGCTAATTGTGTACTTACTTTTCCTCCTTTATTCCCTATTTTTGTATCTCAAAATTTTACTAAAGTCATATACCCGAAGGCTCTTTAAGACTTTTATTTCGATACTTATTAATTCCAAAAATAGAGCGATAACGGTGAAGAACATGCAATAATTTAGCTCCTAGCGACCTTTTTCAAACAGATCAAATGCTCATCAGATTAAAGTCCACATCGAGGCAAACCAAAATTGCTTTTATTAGGTTACTTAACAGCAAGAACCATTCATGTCATACTACCCTAAGGCTCTTTCTAAGACATGAAATGGACCAATATTATTTGCACCATATACCCTTGAGGGCTCTTAAATAAGGTACAAAATAAGACAAAAAATTAGCAACATTAAGTAAAACCTCAGTCCTTTAGAAAGCTACAACCTCAGGCCAGCCTCCGATCAAGAATGTAGCAAACATATTTCGACTCGATAACTTCCTCTACCTTCTAGAGGCTGAAACATTACGTTTGTGAGACCGTCAAGATGCAACAAACTTTTATCAGTCTTGGATTATTATTGAATTCTACTTATCCCATATACCCTAAGGCTCTTTAAGGAATAAGCAAAATATTTATTAATGTGATACATATAATATGCCAAATTAAGTATTCCTGATGTGTACTCATCCTAATCACAAAGGAACTAAAGAAAACTTCTATTAACTAATTATTAACCAAAAAACCGCACAACTCTATTATAAACAACATTAACATATATAAAGAGTGAAACAAGCTAAATGGGGAGAAACAAGAGCCCACAATTAACACTTATGAGCCTTAAAGAAATCCAACTATTCTATGTTTAGCATCACAACTTATACTCTACTCTATCATCTCTTGTTCTTCACAATTTAAAATTTCTAATAAAGAAACTCGTGAATACTTAGCCTAAAATAAATCGAACTTCGCATATTTAAAATCAATTATGGGAACTTTGTCAAAGCTTGTAACCTTTTCAAGATAAGACTAAGTAGCATTTTATAGCTCTCTTGTAGTAAAAAATTAGCAAAAGACAAATCTATATAAAGTTATAGGAGAATAGCTAAGTATATAAACCGATCGGGTCAAAATTTATTTTTCGATTCTCAACCAACGAGGGAAAGACCTACATTTAGTGGCTTAACACTTATTATATTTTTCATACAACTAATATCGTCATTTTCTTTCATTTTTTCATTATCCTACAAATAAAAACATAAAAAAATTAAAACATTTTACTATTCTTTTGTGGAGGAAAATGGTACGCGAGAACAAAACAATAAGCAGATAACATCAAACATTCGTTCAGATTCCCATCCCCCCCCCCAAACTAAAACGAAACATTGTCCTCAATGTTTAAAGGCGGGTCTCTACGCAAAATCTAAGCCGTTTAATAATTATGCAAATATAAAACGTGATATCGATAAGAAATGTATAGGATAAATCGGATTTCCCCAAACTAACGAAAAATAAAGGAAATGGAAGCTCGAGTGATCCGGGACCAAACACGAACACGAGAGTGCTTCAACAAAAATTTGGGATTCATCCTGGTCAGTAAATAATCACAAGTACCAAACATATACAACACATAAGAAACGGAAGAGATGCAAGCCTTTTCACTTGTCAAACATATTAGAGACTAGAAAGAAAAATTAGAAAAATGATAAGCATGGGGTGCCTTCCCACAAGCGTAAACGCTTTGTTTTGTAAACCGAGTCCGCAATATCTTTAACTCGATCCCTGAATTCATTTGTCCTTAGGAGAGTGTAAGCGAGATCCTGGACTTTCCTTTGGTGGCAAGTCCCCTCCGAAGTAATGCTTCCACACGATACCATTCACCTAAATGTTCTGGAAAATACCATTAGGTTGTGATTTAAACCTCAATGGTTCCGTATGGAAAAACTTTGGTTATAGGTAAAAGGTCATACCTAAACGAGATTTTTAAGCTTTCCTTAGAATATCTGTGGCCGAGATTGAAGAGTAAAAGACTCGATCACCAACATTGAAAATGCGGTTTTTGATCTTTGAGTCATGAAGCTTCTTTGTTCTCTCCTTATAAATCAAAGAATTCTCATAAGCTTGATCATGAAGCTCATTAAGTTCATTCAGCTGAAGCTTCCGGTGATCACCATGCCTTTTTAACAGAACGAAGTTGAGCATGTTTTCATCAAAAGCCATAATGACTTTCTGCGCTCTAACTCACAATTGTAAATGGGAAAGCTATTCCATAAACAAGCTTGTAAGGCGTACAACCAATCGGTGTCTTAAAAGCAGTACGAAATGCCCACAAAGCTTCATCTAATTTGTCAGACCATGAGGCACGGTTTTCTCCAACCGTCCTTTCTAAGAATAACGTTCTCTAAACCTTGATTAGGACACCTCCACTTTAAAAAAAACCCCCCCCCCGAGCCCATTTCGTTTGAGGGTATAAAACGTTAGCAGACCGATGTGATAACTCAACTTAGACATTACTTTAGCAAACTGATCGTTACAAAAATGGGTCCCACGATCGCTTATTATAGCTCTAGGTGTTCTAAATCGGGCAAAAAGAGATTTTAAGAACTTTACTACAACCCTAGCATCATTTATGGGGAGCGCCTTTGCTTCAACCCCTTTACTTCGAAAGATAATCAACAGCTACGAGGATGTATTTGTTTCCTCTTGAAGACGGAAATGGTCCCATAAAATCAATACCCCATACTTCAAAAATTTCACAAACTTGGATAGTGTGGCATCTCATCTCGTTGTGAAATTTTGCCTTGTTTTTGACACGTATCACAAGATTTGATCATTGAATAGGCATCTCGATATATTGTAGGCCAAAAGAAACCGGCATCAAATACTTTTCGAGCAGTAAGATTGGCACTATGATGGCCCCTGATGGGTCCTTCATGACAAGCTTTGAGGATTTCAAGAGCTTCTTTCCCATGCACACACCGTCGAATGATTTGATCCGCACAAGTACGAAAAAGATAGGGATAATCCCAGAAATAATGTTTAACGTCCTTAAAAAACTTTTTCTTTTGTTGAGTTGACATTCCTTTGATGATAAAATTCCCTGCATGGTAATTTGCATAGTCCGCAAACCATGGGGTACTTTCACTAGAAATAACTCCAAGAGTTTCTAAAGGAAAATGTTCATTTATGTCTTTGTTTTCTAACACATCCTTATGAGGATTCTCAAGTCTAGATAAATGCGCAAGGTTCTTACTTCCTTTTTTATCACGGATGGTGATATCAAATTCTTGTAGAGAGAAAGAACTCACCGAGCAACCTCATCTTAGGCAACTTGTTTGTTCAAAAGTACTATAAAGTCGATGATCCGATACACTATGGCTTTTGGATAAGACAAGATATGGCCGAAACTTTTCAAAAGCATACACAATGGCAAGCATATTCCCTTTTCCGTGTAGTGTAATGCGAATTTGAGTCTTTCATCATAGTCTTGCTAGCATAATGGATAGGCTGAAAAATGCTCATCTTTTCAATTGTCCAAGAACATCAACCAATCGCGAAATCACTTCTGCATCACACATGATTCGAATGGAAGTTCCAATTCCGGGACAAACTAAGATAGGAGCTTTTCGGTACGCATCTTTTCAAGATACTTAAAAAAGCATCATACACAATCCTTGGAAAACACAAACGAACGGAGCATTCCTTCCAAACAAGTGGGTCATTGGTCTAAGCAATTATTAGAAAAGTCTCATGGATAAATCGGTGGTAAAAACACATGGCGATGTCCTAAGAAACAACCTAACACCTTAACTGTAAGTCGGGTGAGGGAGCTTAGCCGATAACATTCCAACATTAGCACGATGCGACTCAATTCCCCCGCCTTTGAAATTTTATTGCCACTATCACAATTCCATCTTTACCACATAAAGGGGCTTCTCCCAATTAAGAACTAAATTCGTTCTTCACACCATTATTAAGACGCATCTTTTACTTTTTCTAAATTGGAGAAGGAAAAACATAATCGAAACTAATCACCAAAACCGAGAAATCATCCATAAACACTTCCATGGTCTTTTCGATCGTATCATGGAATATGGCCATCATACACCGTTGAAAAGTACCGGGAGCATTACACAAACCAAATGGCATGCATCGGTATGCGAAAGTTCCATACGGGTATGTGAAAGTAGTTTTCTCCTGGTCTTGGGGATCTATTGGTATTTGGATGTATCCTGCAAATCCGTCTAGAAAACAATAGAACTCATTCCCAGCTAATCTTTCAATCATCTAATGCATAAACGGTAATGGAAAATGATCTTTTCGAGTTGCTTTATTTAATTTCCTATAGTCGATACAAACTCTCCATCCGGTAACTAAACGTGTCAAAATTAATTCATTTTCTTCATTAGCGACGACGGTTATTCCACCTTTCTTGGGAACACAATGCACTGGACTAACCCATGGGCTATTAGAGATCGGGTAAATCATTCCAGCATCAAGAAGTTTTAGGACCTTAATAAGTGTAAAATACACATATCCGTTTGTACCTAAAATAACCCAATTAAACCCAAAACATAGTGAAAAATGGCAAAAATATACTTGTTTTTGTGTTCTGTGTGTGCAGGTACGGATATATGAAAAATTACATGAAAACCGTTAAAAAACGAGCAAACACGGACACGAGAACGAAAGAGCGTGCAAGAGCCAGAAGCCAAAGCCAAAAAAAGTCAAATCTACAGTCAACTCCAGTCAATCTTGGTCAACAGAAGTCAACCACAAAAGACAAAACCCAAAATGTTTCAAAATAGCCCTTCAAGTTTCAAAAGTTGCAAAAATAGTCCCTAATCCTAAATGGGACATGCTCGGATCCATAAGCCTAAAAACCTAGCCCCTTATCTTTTTTAAAAAACCACGAAAACTAGCACTATTCACTCATCGTCTTCATCTAGCTACCAGGGTAAATCAAGGGGCAAATTAAAATCAAAGGGT
>BQNB010092181.1:0-25729 GCA_026074375.1 Tanacetum coccineum | reverse complement strand
ATTTATCCGTAGCCAAGGCAGAAACCTGATCACGGAGACGAAGAACCTCCGCGGACTCCGTCTCCTTCTCTTTCAACAAAGACTTCATCCTGGCAATCTTAGCATCCTTTTCCCCAAGAAGCACACCCCGAGCATCATACTTAGCCCGAAGCTTCTCTTTAAGTTCCAGCTCATGCTTAGTACGAGACCTCACCTCCGACCCAAGACAAATCTGTCGCGCAGCCCCCACATTGAACTCCTCGAACAATTGGTCATAATCCATGTTGCGGAGTGTGAAGAAAAAGCTGGGGGGAGCGACGCGATCAACCAACGTACGACAAGAAAAGTCGTCATCCAACAGTGAATCGTTGGTTATGTTCCAGCGAGGAATATACCAACGCTTGACATCTTTAGAATTCAGGACGGCAGTCTCATAGAACGAGTCAGCCGACTCCTCCGACGTCTCCGGCTGGGAAGACCCGCCCACGTCCGACGTAGGTAAAACAAGCGTCTTGCCCCTGCTGGAAGTCACAGTGTCAGCAGCAGTATACACAGGGGGCATCCGCAACCCGGGAACTGGCGAAAAAAGATAATGTTAAGGAAAGTACAAGTAGACAAAGTCAGTAAAATGTTAAGCACGAACGTACCTCCGCACGGTAACCTGAGTGTGGACGTCCGCTGGAGAATTCCCCAATAAAAGAGAGCCTTCCGGAAGGGTCCGTCTCAGAACTAGCAAGTGTCTTCCCACCGGTCCCGGAAGCAAGGCTAGGATGATCTACCCTCAATCTTTTAGCAGGAAGGGGGTCGCTCTGCTTTGACAACTTTTTCCTCTTGGCCTTCTCCGGCTGCTTCTGAACGGCATCTCCTTTCTCAACCACAGTTAAATCGTCTTCTGGGTCTATTAAATCAACATAAGTACCCACCGGGATAACATTCTCTTCCGCAACAACATTTTTTCCCGCAGACGAGGCAGAAACCTCAGGACCAGCGCCAGAACCACTACCACTTGCTTGGTGTACCGCAGCAGGAGCATCCAGAAACATGAAGCAATGTTTTATACTTTCAAGCAACGTCACCTGCTCTTCTCCTTTCTGGACCTCCACCGCTTGCACCTTCCGGGGGTTAGCAGTCCTGATATAGTCAAGCAAACCCATGTCTGCAAAATAAATACCAAAAGATTAAACCCCATAAAAAACACTATTTTTAAAACTTGTTCCACCAAAACAAAGTTTCACCCACCCGTTCTATCAGGTCTCTCAAAGGCTGGATAAGTATTTTCACCAAATGGATAATATGGGCTCAACCCCACAAGAGCTAAAAAACATTCCGGATACCGCCGGAAAGGAGCTTTATTAGAGGAAAGGACCTGAACAGCCTGCTTTTGACGAGCAGTAAGATGGGGAGCCGGATCTTTCTCCAACACGCCCCCCGTATACAAAGGGACGGAAATAGGAAACACTCTGGAATCAACCCAGAAAAAATGGTCCGCCCAGTTCTTAATAGAATCCGGAGGCTTCGAGAGACAAGAAGGAGCATATAGGGAACGTTTCGCAAACGAAAACAATCCGTCACTATACATACGCATATAAAATGCACGAAAAACAGCTACCGACAGGCCAAGATCAAGTACGCGCGTCAAAACCTCGAAGTGAGATATACGAGCAGCACCGAAGGGGGATAATTGAGAAATATGTATACGGAAATATTTGAGAACGGCTACAAAAATTTTTGTAAGAGGAATCCTATAGCCACAATAATCAAAAAACCTAGTATAAACACCCACTTTGCCCTCAGGAAATTGGGTGATGGTCCTATCCCGCCCCGGAGCGGTAGGATGAACTTCATCTGGAATATAATAACTATTGCAAAAGCTCTCTACCATTTCTCGGGTCATAATGGAATGTTTATTAGCCATTTTGAAGGAGAGACTAAGATAAATGCTAACCTGAATCTCGAAAAACTGAGAACGAGGAAAATAACGCACGGACGGGGAATTAGAAGTAAAAGCTCTAAGAAATTAACAATGGCGATGAAAAGATTTCGAGAAGAGAAAAACAGTAAAAATGAGAGGGGTATTTATACTTTGGGTATAGTTACTCCTACCAACGCTTGGATGACGCCACGTGCGTGCCACTTGCCTAATCAACGATGGAAAAGCGCATGAGAAACTGATAAAAAGCTGTCACCAGTCAGAAGGTAAAAAGACAGCAATGCTCCACGTCATGGAAGTCTCACCAACCCAGGGGCGTATTTATATAGAAGTGAAAAAGTTAGCTATATACGTAGTAATTTTATGCTCAATGCGGGGCTTGTTGATTTGAGACCATAGGTGAACACAAAACTCGCTCATGTATGAAGATTGAAATCAAGATAAAAATGCATAAAATATAAAAAAAATTATTTGAGAGTTTTAGCGTTTCACAGCCTGAACTCATTTGACTCATTTGTTTTAAGCAATGTTTTAAAACCCATGTTGACCCGACCGGTTGAACCAGTTGATCCGTGAACCGGCTCGGAGACCGGGCATGATGTGACCGAATTTTTTGCTTTTTGTGAACCGGATTGAACTGCCGGTTTTTCGTTGACCCGGTTTGATAAACCCAGCCGAGTCTTGACTTTTTAAAAAATATATATAATAAAAACTTTTTTCCCATAAACATTTATAAGTTTAATTGATAGAAGTGATGATGACTAGTGTTAGTTAAAATATAGTCAAAACTAACTTAAAACACCTAAGTAATTTTTTTTTATTATAGTCTATTACAACTTGTAATAATAAGTTAATTGTTTTTACAAATTTTTGCTATTATTTTATAAATATAGAACTAAAAACTAAATCTAATGAGTAAAGACTCAATATTTTTCATCAGTTCAATTAAACATAAAATAAATTATGAAATCATACAACACTACATATAAAATATATGAAAAAAATATACATATGTATAGAACCGGCTTGACCCGGCGGTTCAACCAGTTGAACTGGTGACCCTGTGAACCAGTCACTAAACCAGATCAACTAAAAAACCGGGTTTTAAAACATTGGTTTTAAGCCATTCATCACAATGAACTACTTTTCCAACTAAAACAATATTATGCGGAGAGCAAAAAGTTACGTACGCTTGGTTAGATTATCCGAGGAAATGTGTTCAAATCATGAATAAGCAGACAATTATAGAAATCCTAAAGCAGTCAACACATTTCATTGAAAACCAGAAAGAAAACCTAGCTACAACCTACACACCAAATTTCAACAGAAACTGATAGCACAAACACAACATTTTGCTCAACTCTCATTTCTATTATCATTCTTATCTTTAGTTGGGATGAATGTTCTTTAGTCTAACATCGTAGAGAGAATATGATAAAAAAAAATCAAACTATACAATATCGAGAAAATAAAGTAGATTATAAATCTGTGTTCAGTTGTGCTTTTATATACGTTATAAAGTAGCGGTTTGTCTATAAGATTGTCAAGTTTTGCGGCTTCTTTATGCTATTCCCGGTGCCATTGGACCTAATTAAGAAGCTGATGACTAAATTAATTGTCATAATTGGACGAGTTTTTTTTTACTCGAAGCTCTTGTATGTTTGTGTTACTCCATATATACCTATGTTATGGAGATCTTAAAGTGTATCACTTGAAAAATGCAAAATTAAATCGTATAGTGCTCTTTCATGACCCACTCTATGTGGTGGTTATGCTACTTATTTAACTTAAGAGACGTTGTTTTATGCAGTTCAGTTTACCATTTTGTGGTTCTTTATTTCAGGTTTGCGTGGCGAGTATGGCTAGGGGTTACTCATGGTGATAGTATATTGTTTGTGAAGGTATAGAAGATGACGAGAGAAGTTATGTTGACATCATTTGGATAAAAATGAGGGGTCGTGTTATAATATGGCTGGATCACATTTAGATAGTTCCTCGCGTTCCGTTTAAATTATCAACCCGTTTAAATGAGCAGGTCAACTATATGTCAACGCTAACCTCTTTACACATAACCTGACCGACCTATTTAACCCGTATATATAACCAATTGTAGAAACATATATAAATCGATATGCACAGGTCTTCAATGATTTCCAGGATCGTATGATGATCAAACAAGCATCATGTGTATCATCATACAAGAATCAATAAAAAAAGCAAAACAAGAGAGATTGGGTTGAACCCTTCTATTAATTGGATATAAAATCTGAAAGGTTAACTTGATTTACAGAAATCCTATCCTATATATAAAGTATGAATCGGTGTGAATGAAGGGTTGTGATGGTTTACAGAAACCAAACAACGTACCTTTTCACTATTAACCGAATGTAACTATTTAACCTAACTATATGGGTCAGTTATGAGCTTTTGACCCATTCTACAATTCCTGCAGGGCTTTATAAAATAATACAAGTGCCTGCTAATCTTAAAAAACTACATATTACATAAGTAAATAAATCTGTGCAGAGGTTTATGAACTTATAATTCCAACACCAATAAACCAAACTAACCATATCGAATGTTAATATCTCAAATCATTAAGAAACATAAAAGACATGGTAAACACAAAATCTTAGAAGCCTAAAACACGAGCAACGCTTTTCATTGAAATTAAAATCCACGACTCACAACAGCAATCATTAAAATCAGAAGACCTAGCTAGAACATAAATGCAGAAATACTAACAAACACATTACTCGATCTCATCTCAACCATAATACGGTAGAAACACATAATCAAATTCCTCAAACGCGAGTTTAGAGAAACCTTCTCGTCCACAAATGCGACCATGGCTTCACCTCACAATAATCTTCTTATATATATTTACATTTAAACTTGGACACATCTAGCTTATTCTTTGTCTTTGGCAGTTTTTCGTTAATCTAAAGAAATTACATTTAGGGTCACATGTATATGTAATACAATACATATTTTAATTAGAAAATATGCATCTAAGAATGTAAATGTGCTAATTTTTAGTGGCAAACTTATTTATCAACAATGAAAGAGGTTGGAGATCTCATATATAGGTCATGAATCATGATTCCTTAGAAATTGATCTATTTGATTAACTTAGGGCGTTAAAGATATATCACCATCAGTACCAGTACCATGATTTACATTGTTGCCATGCAAGAAAGACTAGTAATATGTTTTAGAAAGATGTTCTTTAGTCTTATTTTATAATTTTGTAGTACTATTGCATTATAATGCATATCGAATGATGTACTAAAAGTAATGAAAATGAGATGGTATCAATGCTTTCTCCATATTGACAAGTCTTTGACCACATTATTGTACGTATGTATAAATGATGATATGCTAATATTGTGTATGTCTAGCATACTGGAACTTGAAAAGAATCATGCATTGCTATATTTGATCATTTTCATATTTGTATAGAGGTTATCTAATTTGATAACTTGGGCGGGTTTCGCGTTGTATTATTTATTATACACACGCGTATATTCAAGACGGTGTATTCGTTAATTGCTAAAAGGTACGCGTTCTTGATCCCTTTGTTAATTACATATTCTATACGTGTTTATGTTTTTCGCTGCGTACTCGTGATATATTTAATGGTTAAATAGATGTAAAAACCCAACAACTAGAACATAAATGCAGAAATACTAATAAACACATTACTCGATCTCATCTTAACCATAATACGGCATTAACACATAATCAAAGACCTCAAACGCGACTTTAGAGAAACCTTCTCGTCAACAAATGCGACCATGGCTTCACCACACAATAATCTTCTTATATATTTTTACATTTAAACTTGGACACATCTAGCCAATTCATTGTCTTTGGTAGTTTTTCGTTAATCCACAGAAATTACATTCATAGGGTCACATCATCACATGCACATGTTAGATCGATTACATACTATATATTAGTATCAATATTGTCAAAATATTACGTTGAAATATACTGTAATTAATAGCAATACAATACACATTTTAACTAGAAAATATGCATCTAATTAAGAATTTAAATGCGCTAATTTTTAGTGACAAACTTATTTATTAACAATGAAAGAGGTTGGAGATCTCAGAGGTCATGATTCCTTAACAATTGATCTATTTGATTAACTTAGGGCGTTAGAGATATATCACCATCACTACCAGTACCATGATTTTCATTGCTTTTTACCACGATATTTACATTGTTGCCATGTAAAAAAGACAAACAATATGTTTTAGAAAGATGTTGTTTAGTCTTATTTTATAATTTTGTAGTACTATTGCATTACAATGCATATCGAATCATGTACTAAAAGTAATGAAAATGAGATGGTATCAATGCTTTCTCCATATTGACAAGTCTTTGACCACATTATTGTACGTATGTATAAATGATGATATGCTAATATTGTGTATGTCTAGCATACTGGAACTTGAAAAGAATCATGCATTGCTATATTTGATCATTTTCATTTTTGTATCAAACAAGCGTGCGTTGCGTGGTCCCAATATAATATCTGCTTACATATTTCAACTTTTGTCAATCATACAATTTCTTTGCATGGCTTAAGCAAAATAGTACTATTCAAACATTGAAGCACGCTACTAATATTTAATGAATACAAATGATCCCATTAGTTTTTATAGATCATTACAAAGTGATCCCATTATTCGTTTGCTTAATACAAATGATCCCATTATTTTTTACTTCATCAATATTTTGACATGATGTATTAATGACGTTTTCAAACAGTTACAATAGTATTTTTATTAAGCCATGCAAAGAAATTGTATCATTGAACCCACGGATTTTTAATGAAAACGGGATGGTATCTATGTTTTAGGGATGAGCACGGTACCGGTCCCGTACCGAATTAGTGGTACCGATTTTTTTCCGAGTATAAATTAGTGGTACCGGTACCGGTACCGTATGTATGTATAAATGATGATATGCTAATATTGTGTATGTCTAGCATACTCGAACTTGAAAAGAATCATGCATGCGTTGCTATATTTGATCATTTTCATTTATGTGTCAAAGAAGCGTGCGTGGTCCCAATATCTGCTTACATTTTCAACTTTTGGATTCTTCAATGATACAATTTCTTTGCATGGCTTAAGCAAAAGTACTATTTAAACATTGAAGCATGCTACTAATATATAATGAACACGAATGATCCCTACATTAACTTTTAGTTGTTATCGATCATTAATATGCTGCATGTTTCACGTTACTAACAAAGTTTTAATATCAGTATATATGTATTTTTGATGTGTAACTTAGCAGTAATCAACGTTTTCTGATAATTAAGTCCATGAGCTAATATTTGAGGCTAAACATTTAGCCTGCCAGCCTGGTCAAGATAAGCCCACATAACATACCATCGGCATAGTCCAGGTGGTAGACTATTACGGACGGTCTTAAAGTCCATGGTGGGTCGTTGATTTAAGCTAGGTTGTTAGTGTTATATGTTGTGACGCATTCAGCACGAAGCGATACACAATGTTCGGTCATGCTCGAACTCAACTCGTTGATTTAAGCTCATTTCTTGTCTACACATTAGCAGTAGATATTTCAGTGGCGTGTGGTAATTTTAAGTGTCATATCATTCAAGAGTCATGACATCGTTGAGTATGTTAATAACTACAGTAATATATAAAAGCATGAGCCCAATAAGCCTTGTAGCTTAAGAGTCATGAATTCATTGTGTAATGTATCTGTATTATTATTATTATTGGCTCAAACTCTTGCATATCATGGTACTGATGGTGACATATCTTTGACCACAAACTTATGAAACATTAATAAATTCATATGATTATAGTGTGTTACTTTGTCGTCCTACACGTTAACTAAAAGGATCAATTGCTAAGGATTCGATTGGTGGCCACTTATTTCCAAACACTTTTGTTGATAGCGCGTCCACAAAAACTAGCGGGTTCGAGGGTTCTTATAAAATGCATGCATGTTTTCCTCGTAATACTACACCTACAAAAAATTTACAAAAGAGTTTGACCAATAATGTTGTATGATACTTTCTCTTTAATCTTTCTCTTCCGTCATATTTATATGACATATATGTGTGGATTTTGTTTTGTATTTATTTTGTGGATGTAACATCCTCGTAAAAATACTAACAAATAGTTAACAAACCCAGTACAAATTGAAGAAATCAAAAGCAAATTTGATTTTAAGAAGAAAAATGTTATTAATAGAGTTACAATCTATTAATAGAAACAACTAAGAGTTCTAGAAAACTCAACAAACGGTTAGTTGATTTACCGAAAGCGAAAGCTTAAAAACAGCAACTAGTCCAGTTGCAAACGGCATCTGGTTAAAGTGACACAACCAATCCTTTTGAAAGCTGAGGTTTT
Source organism: Tanacetum coccineum (assembly GCA_026074375.1). Classification (NCBI taxonomy): domain Eukaryota; kingdom Viridiplantae; phylum Streptophyta; class Magnoliopsida; order Asterales; family Asteraceae; genus Tanacetum; species Tanacetum coccineum. The sequence goes on along the minus strand of BQNB010092181.1, from coordinate 17,416 downwards.
GCTAAAAAACCTGAGAAATACTGTCTTGGTTCTCTGAACCAAGACAGAGAAAATTAGCCTATGCTAATCCTTTTACTTTTCGGTAAAAGTAAAATAACGGAAAATATTATCAACAAACACTCTCGTTCCATGAACAGTGTTCAAACCCAACTACTTACAAGCAGCAAAGACTTAATCAAGAAAAGATTTTAAAGTTAACTACTAAAGCTCGTCTGTTTATCGTACACCAACAGTGGAGAATCCAGAGAATTTTTCAAAGACAAATCTCACCAAAAAAAAAGTTCAGCAATCTTGAAACAAGCACAAATGGAATTCACCTCATTGCGATCATCGGTGAAAAAACAAGACAAATCCCGATCTTCCCTCAGACAAAAATTATTCAAAAGATGAAAAATTAAGGAAGAACATCGAATCAAAGAATCAAGACCTGAAGAACCATTGGTCTTGTAAACCAATTATTTACTAACAAGAATTCATATCCAGTTATGGAACAAAGCCAGGGCACTGCCAGATGACTTCAAAAACATGAAAGATTCTATACAACAGACAAACCATCAAAGAGTTTGTATAACTTCGTTGAAGGAGCAGATTCACGACTAATCTACCAAGCTTTCAGAGCAGGTCTCGTCAACAACATCTATCCTAGCAACAATTTATTGGAACTTAAGGAATTTCCTAAACCAATAAGTGAAGTAATCAAGCATTTTAGAAAGAAAGTCCTAAAAGCTCAAGACAAACCTATCTACGTCAAAGTAGTTAGTTCGATTCCAGACTGGAATCATGAAGAAAACTATTCTCCATACCATTTTATGGAAATAGGGCTTGCAAAGCCAAACAAGGAGCTACAATTTTCTAAAGTCATGGAAGACAAATTAGAAAATCCGTTCTTAGAAGCAGTCCAAAAGGCCAGAAACCAAGGTCTTAAAAGAATTGCAGAATTAATCCTTCAAACAATTACAGAAGGAAATAAAAAGGTAAATTATGCAGATAGTCATTGTATTATCGTCAGTCATAAGACGAGTACAGAAGAAGACATCAATCTTCTCAATCAATTTGGCCTCCCATTTCTCAAAAATACAATTGAAGCCAAAGGTACTACCAAGGAAGCCTATTGCCGACAAGCGAGACAGCTGTTTGAAGAACACTCATGTAATTATTGCATTGAGTCAAAAGAAAAAGAAGTCGGTCCCTCCACTTCAACAAATCAGGTCCCTACCACTGAAGACGAATCTTCATCAGATTAGGTTCACCTACCTAATGGACCCCAAGCAAAGAAAAATATGCCAAAGTGGTTCAATAATTCCACTTTACTTTATTAAAGGAACTTTACCTTTAATAATGACCTAACTTAACCATGATAAAAAAGTAACCAAGGTTAAGTTTGATGCCTTTATGCATCTATAAAGGATCACCTCCTCTCAGAGTTGTAGGCATTCCGTCTTGGACCCAAAAATCCTGAAGACAAACTATCATTGTAAATTATTATCTTTCAAATGTGTAGTGAGTAGAAACCCTGAAAAGGGTATTATGTAATATATTCTGAGTATCCTCATTTGAGGAACTCTATTATGAATAAAATCAAAGTTTCTCATTCATAACGGCGACGATGGTTATAATAATCGTGACAGAGTCTGATGCAACCGTCAACAAGTACCAAGAAGGCAGATGGCCGTGGGGAAAAAGACAAAAGCATCTAAAAGACAGGCTGGCTTTTATTCTATCAAACACCGTTGTGAGGTACAATGATTAAATTATTCATATAGAGTAAGAATTTCTCGAATGTTTACATAACATCCTTTTCTTACAAAACATAAAGAAAATAAAAACTTTAAAAATTCTTTTACAAAATGACTAATCCAGTTCATCTAAAAAATCTTTTTAAAGATTTACAACAAGAAATTCTTGAAACAAAAGAATATATTTCTGATATTGATAAATCTATCCTTAGACTTACCAATAGATATAAATCCAGCCTTGAAGAAGGGGGATATGAACATCCGATGACAATAGCAAGAGTTGCTAGCCATCAAAAACAAACAAAAATTTGTTTACAAGAACGTCTAAAGATCTTTAGGCAAAGGGCTGCTGCCCTACAAGTATAAAGACACTACAGGAATGAATTCTTTTCTTCTTGTTTTTGTTGCTGATAAAGGACATAAAGGCATGACTCCTTTAATAAATCAAAAGGCATGACTCCTTTAATAAACCAAAATTTATTTCCGCGACATAAAGGCATGACTCCTTTAATAAATCAAAAGGCATGACTCCTTTAATAAACCAAAATTTATTGCCGCTTTTAATGACATATATGTGTGGATTTTGTTTTGTATTTATTTTGTGGATGTAACATCCTCGTAAAAATACTAACAAATACTCGTAACATGTTAAGCTTATATATATGTTCCTACGAATGTAACTTTTCTATAGGTAATCTTTGTGTAGGAAAACCATGTCGTAAACTAGGTGACTAGAGCCTGAGCTAGGTCAGGCTCGAGCTCAGCTAGGTCAGGCTCGGGCTCATCAACCCGTTTGGTTTTAGAAAAGCTTGAACACAAGCTCGGCTTGTTTCGAGTTCTAAAGATAAAACTCGAGCCCGGGTCGATAGTTATTCACAAAGCTCAAGCTTGACTCATTAATCGGCTCTTTTATATATTTTATTAATTTGTTAATCTAAATATAAAAATGAATGAGGATGGGCTTGTTTAAAAGGGAAGCTCGGACTCGAGCTGATTTAAATTTTACGATCATACGTATATATGCGAGTTTAGGCTCGCGAGCAAATAAACTTTGTATATGGATCTCGGGCTTGAGCTCGTTTAATAAATGAGCCAAAAACTAGGCTCGAGCTCGAGCTCAAGCTCGTTAAGGCTTAGCTCAATACGAGCTTCTATCGAGCTAATCTCGAGTAGCTAGCTCAAGAGTAGCTCGGTTCATTTATACTATTAAGAGCATCTCTTACGGAGGTGTATATGGCATGTCCAGAGTGACGTATGTTTGTGTGGTTGATTTTGTGGTCACTACTATAGTTTTTTTGTAAAAGGTTTGGTAAAAAAGTAAATGATAATGGTGGAGCTGATACGATAGTGATAGATCTGGTCACTATTACAGCGACTAGCTTGCTTATAAAATATAAAATCACAATTAACGCACGGATTAAGTACGGCGAACTTATTTTTTCGCACAAGAATGTTATCAACTTTTGTACAATGTTCACATTAAATAACAGCAACACATGTCAAATCTGGCACAAATATAATTAGGATACAACCATACAATTAGAATGGGTTAAGTTTATTCATTAAAAACGTACTTTTCATAATATACACATCTACTCCTTCCGTCCCATTTTAATAGTCCTCCAACATTTTTTTTATGATTTATAATAGATTCAATGAATGTAAACTTTTTGTGGTTATAAAGACAAACTTACCATTTGAATGCATTAAATATAAAAATAGTTTCCTTATAAAAATTGATGGATATGGGTAAATGTGGAAAATTAATAGATTTAGACTTCTTATTTAAGAAGGAGGACAATGTTTTGGGACAAATTAAAATAGTAATGGGGACAATAAAAGTGAGACGAAGGGAGTAGTAAACCAACTTATTTTATTACTAATCTAGTTATCCAAACTTTCAAATTTGTATCTTCATGGTAAATATGTTGGGCTGATACCGGTTAACCATTAAAATTGAACGACGTGTGAGCAATTTTTTTATCATCTTATTTCTTTAGAATGACTAGGATATTCCACCGTGTAAAGTTTGCTTAGGTGACACTTAATATATATTTAAATTTGATGCTTACATGGATATTTATATATAATAACATTAATACACATCACTCATTTTAACCCAATATCCAAACACGCAATCTTCTTCACCTTGTCTCCTCAGGCAAGGTGGGTCACAAATAGCTGCCTCCGGTAACGACGGTCACGACAATCACCACCAAATCACAACACGCCACATTTGAAACTAACAATATCAAAATATCTAACAAAGCCTTAAGATCGTAATCGGCAAAGATCCAAATTGCCACATATCCATATATACACAGAGAATGGGTATATATGATGAAGATTTATAATTAAAATCTTTAATCAAAAGAAACATGTTCATAAAACCCAAGATGCATAAATCTACAACAAAAAACAACATATAAAAAAGATTGCATAAAAATGATAAATCTACAACCAAGATCATCATATCGAAAAGATTGCCACAAGACACTTAATTGCGACAAGACCACAAATATTTTGAAAATTCTGCTATCATCAAACTAACATAACTGACCAGAAACGATCAAAGGTTATTCATTTTCTTTTCATCGTTGTGGTTAAATCTACAGTTTCTTAAATTAATTTTTAACAATGTAATTTGCTGAGCTACACGTGAAGGGAAAACTAAAGTTGAAGCGAAAGATGGTAGCGACACAGAGAATGATGATGAAAATGACACATTGAATCATGGTGGTTAACCGGAGAAGACGAAATTGATACCCATTTGGTAGACAGAGGCGGTAATGGTGGTTAAAAATGGGTTCGTTGGTGGTGATTTAGAAAGGGAGGGAAGGGTGATATCTGCTAGGTGATTGAAGTGTGTGGTTGTTATAGATAGTTTGAAAGTGATGTCTAATAATCGGGTCTGGTAGGGTAAGTTTTAAGGGCCGGGTCATTATATATCTAATTGGACAAAACAGTTGGAAAAAAATGACATGTAATATTTTTTAATGACATGTTTATATTTACTAAATATGTAATCACCAACAAGTTCAATTACTAAATTTGTAATAAAATAAGTTGGTTTACTAGATGTGTATATTTTAAAAAGTAGGTTTCTAATAAATGGACTTAACCCATTAGAATATGGTATGCAAGCATGCAATTTTTAGGGGAACTTGCACGACTAAGTTGCGTTGCGTTTGCGGCAAGCTTTATGTATTCTTAAAAACCTCAAATCCATATGCTAAGGCTAACTATAGTTTATTTCACTCAAACAAAACCCAAAAGCCTCTTAAAATAATCTTACCCAAACACAACTAGAGTGCTTAGGAGCTTTTTCAATATGAAATAAGCTGTTATTCGCACAAAAACAAGCTTAAATAAAATTGAACGGATGGATCAGTAAGCTTAACCTAAACAGAATGAAGGATACTAGCAAACGCTAGAAAGGATTACATATTAACTATAGAAACTAAAGGATATTGAATCCAACCTAACCAACTAAAACTAAACTTTGGATTTCTAGATGAAATCCAAAGGAAAGATTGCGAAACAATAAAATCCCATACAGGGATGCCTTCTTATTAGTAGGATCAACCAGAGAAAATCAAGACCGATATACGATTAATTCCAGATAGTCCACAAAACAGTTCCTCCAACACCATCCAAAAAAAACTTCCCCTTGGCTGAAAGATGAGAAGAGTCGAGCCAACAAATCCAGTCGGAAAAACTAGAACAAAAAGGAACATCTAGATCCCACCAGCAAGCCAAATTCGCCCACAAAACTCTAGCCATCTCGCAAGTAAAAAATAAGTGATTGATAGTTTCAACGTCATCACCACAAATAGGACACAAGGTAGAATCAACATCGATACCTTTCCTATCCAAATTCACTACTAGTCGGAAAAGTTTGTTGAAGCCAACCTCCCATAAACAAAAAAAACGTTAACTTAATGGTGCACACTAAATATCGATTCCAGGAGTAGAGAATCCCGAACCGACTAGAAATTGTTAACAGTCCTATCAACTTCCGAACACTGTAAAACCAACAACAGGGTTTAGGGACCATACCCAAGAATCCGGCTGGTCCGAAAGGATGATAGCACTGATGGCAGAAAGCAAGTCAACAAGCTGAGAAGATTCAATACCTCCTCTGGGGGCACGCTTGAGAATGGACGACCAGTTGTGGATATTTAACCGATTTGAAACCATACTCCCTTTATCGGTTTCAAGCATGAAAATGCGTGGGAAGCGGACCTTGAGAGGACTGGAACTGCACCAAGGATCATTCCAGAAGCTAGTACGCGCACCATTACCGATCTTCTTAGTGCAAAGAGCAAGAAGATCTATGCCATTCAGGTTAAGGCGCTGACTGAAGAAAGAATAGCTCCCCATGTTGCTAAAGGAAACACACGTCATAAGAGGCGTTGATGCCAAGAGTCCATTAAACGACCTACAAACACAAGTAATGACTTTAGCCCAAAGATCATGAGATTGACATCGAAACCTCCATAACCACTTGAAAAGAAGGCCTAAGTTAAGAGCATTAATACTTCCAATACCAAGGCCTCCCTTTTTCTTACATGCCAAGCATTTTTTCCACTTCACCCAAGTTAACTTTTTCTCACCCTCATCACAACCAATAAAGAAGTTCTTGCACATCGTCTACAACTTCTTTTGGATCGAGATGGCATACCGTAAAGGGACATATAAACTTAGGAAGATACCTAATACCGAAATTGATCATGGAAAAACGACCTCCAACGGATAAGAGACGGGCTTCCAATAGCGTAGCAAGTTTAGAATCAAAGTTTCTGAATGAAGGGATTCCAATAGTTCACAGAGACATCTTACACCCTACGGAACACCTGAGGTATTTGTATTAGGTGAGTCAAGCCACTTTACAACCGACGAACTTGGCAAGATCGGAAGCAATCACATTAGGGACAGAAACTCCAATGATATTACTCTTGTGAACATTTATTTTAAGCTTGACTTTATTTTACCAACAAAATTAGCAATTAACTCTTTGAAAGTAAGCTTTACCGAAACACAAGTACAATGCTTAATAGCCTTTTCAAAATATAATACGTTGTTAGGCACTTAAAGATAAGCTTTGCTTAATTTGGAGTGTTAGATCATAAGTCTGCCTAACAAGATTATACAAACTAAAAACTCAACATAATAATCATATATATCACCAAAACATGTAATAGTTTTAGAATGACTAGGATATTCCACCGTGTAAAGTTTGCTTAGGTGACACTTAATATATATTTAAATTTGATGCTTACATGGATATTTATATATAATAACATTAACACACATCACTCATTTTAACCCAATATCCAAACACGCAATCTTCTTCACCTTGTCTCCTTAGGCAAGGCGGGTCACAAATAGCTGCCTCCGGTAACGACGGTCACGAAAATCGCCACCAAATCACAACACACCACATTTGAAACTAACAATATCAAAATATCTAACAAAGCCTTAAGATCGTAATCGGCAAAGATCCAAATTGCCACATATCCATATATACACAGAGAATGGGTATATATGATGAAGATTTATAATTAAAATCTATAATCAAAAGAAGCATGTTCATAGAAACCCAAGATGCATAAATCTACAACAAAAAACAACATATCAAAAAGATTGCATAAAAATGATAAATCTACAACCAAGATCATCATATCGAAAAGATTGCCTCAAGACACTTAATTGCGTCAAGACCACGAATATTTTGAAAATTTTGCTATCATCAAACTAACGTAACTGACCAGAAATGATCAAAGGTTATTCATTTTCTTTTCATCATTGTGGTTAAATCTACGGTATCTTAAGTTAATTTTTAACAATGTAAAGATTGTATGTTTCCTTTTGTTGAGCTACACATGAAGGGAAAACTAAAGTTGAATCGAAAGATGACAGCGACACAGAGAATGATGATGAAGATGACACAGTGAATCATGGTGGTTAACCAGAGAAGACAAATTTATACCCATTTGGTAGACAGAGGCGGTAATGTTAAAAATGGGTTAGTCGGTGGCGATTTAGAAAGGGAGAGAGGGAAGATATCTGCTAGGTGATTGAAGTGTGTGGTTGTTATGGATAGTTTGAAAGTGATGTCTAATAATCGGGCTGGGTAGGGTAAGTTTTAAGGGTCGGGTCATTATATATCTAATTGGACAAAACAGTTGGAAAAAAATGACATGTAATATTTTTTAATAACATGGAATTTAAATCGGTATATTTACTAAATATGAAATCACCAAGAAGTTCAATTACTAAATTGGTAAAAAATAAGTTGAGTTACTAGATGTGTATATTTGGAAAAGTACGTTTCTAATAAATGGCCTTAACCCTTTAGAATATTGTATGCAAGCATGCAGTTTTTAAGGGAACTTGCCCGACTGAGCCGCGTTGCATTTGCGGCAAACTTTATGTATTCTTAAAAACCTCCAATCCATATGCTAAGGCTAACTATAGTTTATTTCACTCAAACACAACCCAAAATCCTCTTAAAATAATCTTACCCAAACACAACTAGAGTGCTTAGGAGCTTTTTCAATATGAAATAAGCTGTTATTCGCACAAAAACAAGCTTAAATAAAATTGAACGGATGGATTAGTAAGCTTAACCTAAACAGAATGATGGATAACCAGTGAACGCCCCCTTCCCCACCCACCCAATGATCCAACAATTTTGAAGGTTATGCTTATTGACTTTATTTTACCAACAAAATTAGCAATTAACTCTTTGAAAGTAAGCTTTACCGAAACACAAGTACATTGCTTAATAGCCTTTTCAAAATGCAATACGTTGTTAGGCACTTAAAGATAAGCTTTGCTTAATTTGGACTGTTGGATCATAAGCCTACCTAACAATATTATACAAGCTAAAAACTTAACATAATAATCATATATATCACCAAAACACCCCCCAACCCCCCCTAAAGTTTAATCCAACATATTCTATGAAATGTATTAAGCTATCTATACTTTCTATTAAAAAGAAATTTTGTATGACATCATAAATTTGTAATTTTGCTTATGTGTCATTCAATTAAGGTGTTTGGTTTAAAATTGATTATGTTATATTTTGATTAATTTTTATTTTAGATAAACGGTTATATACGGGTATGTTTAGATAAAAGGTTAGATAAAATGTATTTGTTGGAAAGCAAAGATGTTGCAAGCACTTTTTCTTCTACTTTCTCTTCTATCTAGAATTCAAATTCAAAACTATACAACCTACTTCTATATCACTGTCATTCATAAGATTAAGCATTTTTTTACCTAAATAACCTGTTGGGGGAATGTGTTGTCCCGCAGAGACCCAACATGTATGGTTTTCCAAACTAACCTTGTCGATCGCGCATGTGATAAAGTGATCAACGTGATTGACACGTGTCAGCCTCCGGTTGAATGTTTAGAATTAACGAATGAAAAAAACGAGTGATCCAAATTATTATTTTTGCTTTGTTAGGTTTTTTTCAGTATGGGGTCACTTTCAATATTTTTGGATCACGCATGTATGGCAGTGATTGATATGTATTGGGAAGCACAATATGATAGGGGTTTTTGTATTTTTTTTGATATAGTATGATACAATATGAAATGATATAACACTGAAGGAAATGATATATCAATGCCGTAGCAGTAGTTTTTTTGTATTTGTTGAAGAAATGTAACATGTTTTGCATATATAAGAGAGGCATATGAAAATACTTTGAATCATCAAAATAGTCTGTAACATCTTTTAACATTCATTGTTGGAGTTTTCGTAACATCTTTCAACATTCATTGATGGAGATTTCGTAACCTATTTCAAAAATTTTGTAGTAGATTTGAAGAAGTTCTGCTCGGTTGATTTGGTTTGAAGTTCTCTTGTTGCATTGTGGTTGACTTTTTAATTATAAGATGGATTTGAGCGATTACGAGGTATAATATGTTTATGTTAAATTATCAATTATTTTATTTTTTGAGTTTTATATGCGTAGTAATATATTGTTATATCTGTTTTTGTTAATTTAGGCACCCCGTGTTCTTGTTACATATAGAAGTAAGTTATGTTTGATTAAAAAAATTAGAGAAAAAATTGGTGGCACTAAACGGGAAGCACTATTTAGTGAAACTTATTTTGGTTGGGTCTTAGATCAAAATGATTAGACTGAGAATTGTCAACTAATACATTTTATGTTAGGTCGGCAAATGGTGTTAGTAGGTAATGAAAATGAAAATGTTTCCTTGTATTATCATATAGTTAATAATTTACAAATATAATTTGGGAGAGAAGAATTTTGCCTGGTTACTGGGTTAAAGTTTGGGGTCGAGTATTGGACTGACTTTGACAACGATGAAGATCCTATTCCTTTTAGGCGACGGGTGTTTCCGTCGTCTTTAGATGGTGAACATATAACATGCAAAATTGTGGAAAAATTGATTGATAACAAGTCGTTTGATAGATTACACAACGTCGATGCTGTTAGCCTTTGTTGTGTAGGCATTTTGCAACTTGTGTTTTTAGGTGTGGAGGGTAGACGTATTATCCCTGATTGGATCTTAAGGTTAGCCAATGATAGAGTTGGTTGGGACAAGTATCCTCGAGGTTCATATGTGTGGCCGATATTGTACTCACAACTAAAGGATGCAAACGTTAGACGTTGGCCGTCCTTATATGCCAGTCAACCTATAGATCAAGTTGATAAAAAAACGTATTCGATCTTTGAATTTACTTGGGCATTCAAGGTATGTCATAATTTAGTTTATAATATTTAATTTTTCATTTAAGTTATATTTATAACGTAAAGTAATTAAAAAAAATAATTTTTTTAGACTTGGATATTAGAGTCTTTCCGAGTAACGGCGACTACGTATTATAATCGTCACAGTCGTTATCCTAGAGCAGCTGCTTAGAGTAAAAAGGGCAGGTTTTTGCGAAGGGTGGTTGTTGATTTTTTTCATGTGAGTTTGATTTAATTGTATAGCTTACTAATATGATTACGTTATTTATTCCATAATTAATTTCCTTCTTTTATTTTAAAGGGAAATCTACCTGTTGCAAGATTGACACCAGATGACATTGAGGCTCGATCTGAGCGGTGGGTTTCTAGTAGGGCATATTTTGACGGCGTTATTGATCAAGCTGAACGGGTACCTCGTTTTTTAAACCGACAAAATATGTTTGAAGTTCCATCAGATTTTTATCGAGATTTTGAACAACAAAAAAAAGATCTTGAACAACAAAAAAGAGATCTTGAGGAAATAAGGAAAAAGAACGCTGAACGGGAAAAAATGTATGAACAAATGCATACATTTATGGAGGGTATGAATGTTGGCCCGGTGCGAGAAGCGAATACAAGACCGATCATTGTCAACCAACATTATGAGATGAACGATTTTAGTGAATTCCAAAGCAATCAGGTATAATTTGTGTACATTTAATATAATGAAAAGTAGGTAAATATTCTATTTTTTTTATTTATGTGACAGGGTGGTCGATCTTCTTTCCAAACCTTGGCAAACAACTCGTTTTTGAATATGGGTACACCAACAAACTGGCAAACACCAATGCCATCGCACTGGTTCATCTAATTAGCAAAGCCAGATGGCGGCGCAGTCGGCCACTCCATTTATGCAACCCGCTATTCTGTCGCATCCTGTACATATAATTGGCAAAGCCAGATTCCATCTCATATGGGTAATCTAAATTCGCAAACCCCTATTGAGACGCATCCTGATACTGCTGGCTTATTGGACCAGGTAATGCTAAATTTATATACGAATATGCTTATATAGTAGTAACCATCATGAAGTAATAAATATTTATTAATTGTTGATTTTAGAATATATCGAATCTATGAAAGAGGGAACATCGTCCCAACTACTTTAGGCGGACTCCATACGTAGAACAAGCTTCTACTACAGTTTTACCCAAGTAACGTGGTAATAAAAAAAGAATAAGGTCCATAAGGCCACCGTATTACCTTTGAATCTTGGGAACGTTTTTGATGATGACAATGAAGAAAGCGATGACATTATGTTTATGGGTGGCCAATTCACAGGTAATATGTTAGTGTATGAAAACGTGGACCCTAATAAGGTAATTGTTAGTCTTTTATATAAATTATTAAATAAACTCAACCAATTATGTGTATTGAGATTGGTTGTTAACTTGGTTGTTTAGGTGCGGCGAGATAATTATGTTAACTTGTCATTATTTCTTAACAACCCCACGAGATTTACTTAGATTGTTATATGAAGGGTTATTCAGTTCCAACTAGCTTTTGGCGACAACTAGTACCTTATTTATGTACGCATGAAATTTACAGACTGGAACAGACCAACCAAGTGGGTTGGTTGTCCGGGGATGTAAGTTTATTAATACAAGTCTAATTAAGGATTAATTTATATTTTTCCAAAAACATCTATTTATTTTGGTTAGTTTGTTTTTTATCAGCATATGAACTCGTGGATGGAGCTATTAATTAGGAGTAGGCCTGAAAATGCCCCGTGGACTATGGCCAAAACGGGTACGGTAAGTATACCTCCGAAAAATCATCGTTTTATGATAGAGACAGACCAACACATTATTGGAACATTAGATGGTACAACGCGTCCGTATCTAGTGTGGAATGATGTTGACTGGGTACTTATTTGTTTTATAAAATTTTAATACATTTTATGTATGATTAGTATTAAATAATTTATTTAGTTTGACAAAATATTTTGTTTTTATTTTTGTAGGTGTTTATGCCCATACATGTTGCAGGAAATCATTGGGTCACTAGTGTAATACACTTACCTACTTCTCATTTTTATGTGTTCGACTCCATGCGTAGCGCGGGGACAAAGAATTTGGTATCGGAACTAATTAAACTGTGGACACCCTTGATTAATAACATTTTGCAAGAGCGTTGTTGTTTTAATGAAACTAGTTGACCTCATTGTTTTGAATTTTCATACAATGATGGTTTGGGTGTAGATGTTCCTCAACAACCCAACTTCTCAGATTGTGGAGTCATCACATGCTGGTTAATCTCATGTTTCTGTTCAAAATCAAACCCAATAGTGAATGGTGATAGTATAGCATTTTGGGAGAGTATTAGAAATAAAATGTGTGAATATTTCTATAGTTGTAGGTGTGAGAATACTAGAGATTGTGGATATGATTAATTTTTTTTATCTTGTGTATGTTTTTAGTTAGATTGTTTTGAATGAAATAATATTTTATACTACTTTGATATACGAACAATAAGTAGACATTAAATTAATAAAACATTGCAAGCAATGATAATTGTTGTAATACAACTTGATTAAAAAACATAAACAGACATAATGTAAAAATAAACATTTAAAAGACTAAAATTCGGTGTCCTTGTCGAATACCTTAACAATGTTTCTGATTGTAATGTCAAGATAATGTTGTGATGGTTTTGGGGTCCAGACAGATTCATTACAAAGTATTAAACAGATCCGACTTTGATAGACTTTGTGTAACCATCAGCTTCGTTTTAAAAGACTTTGTAATGAATCATACCTCCCACGGTACCTGTTAGATCTTTTAATGTAACTGTCATGTATCCCAACGAATTTGGTGTACAACTCTTGACAACGCCAACCACTAAGTCAAACTTCCCATTTTTGCAATATTTTTCCACATCGCCAAGACAACCAGATGCAATGACCCCTTGACCATGAAGATACACAATCGCCATTAGCCATGGGCCTTGTGTAAAATGATCATCTTCAGACACATCTTCGTTTACTTTCTTGACATACTCCTGGGTTGTCAATATGTTTTCATGACCACCTGCCTGAACGTCTGCTTTTTTTCGTAGCATCGCCTTCTGAAGAATACCCGTTGGACCTGGTATTATCCTTGCTTTAACTTTGGGTGGACGAACATACAAAAATGGTATTTCATCATACAAAGAATTAGTAGCACACTCAATAAAAAATTCGACATCCTCGTCGTTTGTAATATCCCTTTCAATTGCAGGGAGGTTAAACGATACATTGAATAGGATATTAAGATCTAAATTGAATCTCTTCACAACGAATTCAAGTAACGTTAAGTATGTCATATCATCGTACATAATGACGCGTTCCTTAAATGAATTAAAATGTTATACACATTTGAATTTCTTTGAATATGCATCCATTGATATGTTTTATTTTTAAGATAATGTTGTATTATGAATGTATCGACAAGTTATATATAATGTAATGGCATCATCACTAATATTTGTAGCGATTTATAACATGATTTGATAATTCTGATAAAGATTTGACAATTCAATGACTGTATACAAACATTGATTGGACAAGTCCATGACATTTGTTTTATCACTGAATTATTTACACGATTTATTACTAGTTTTTTACTATTTACTGACAGATTAGACAATTCAATGATAATATATAATTATTGAGTTGACATGTCCCTGACAAAGGTTTTATCACTGGATTATTTACGCGATTTATTACTAGTTTCCAATGTTTACTGACAGATTAGACAATTCAATGACAATATATAATCACTGAGTTGACAAGTCCCTGACAAAGGTTTTATCAATGAATTATTTACGCGATTTAGTACTAGTTTGTTACTATTCACTAGCAGATTAGACAATTTAATGACAACATATAATCATTTACTTGACAAATCTCTAACAATGGTTTCATCATTTTTCTTTTTATAAACATATAAATACCCCTTCAAAGATAAAAGTTTTAAACACAAACGTTTTTAATAATAAATCTTAATGGCGTGTTCGGTTCCATATTCTTATGATAAAATCAAAGCTATGGTTGGAAAACAAATTCAAGAGGACCGAGGTCGTCAATTAGCGATGATGAACTTAGCCCACGAATTTAATTGCATCTACAGCTAAAGATGAATTGCGGAAAACATACGAGGAATGCATAGACATTCCATTGGAGCAACGTGATTTGATTGAATTTTTTTTGAAAATAGAATCTGAATTAGACTACGAGATGAACAATGATCTGTTGTTGAAGGCGGTGATGTTGGAAAAACAAATCAGGGATAAAACTGGTTGGATACAACAAATTTAGTTAATTGTGTTGTTATATTATTTTATGTATTTGTTTAAAACCCCGTATTGTGTTTAAAATTCCGTATTGTGTTTACAATTCTGTATTATGTTTAGTTTATGTAATATATATTTTTATTTCAATTAACGAGTTATGTCTTGTGTTTAAATTTGTAATCTTTAAGGAAACACTTACATTTTATTCGAGACAAAAAATTAATACATTAGAATATCCATAACAGTTAAAACAAATGAAGCATACAAATTCACTTCCAAATTACACACTATTTCAAACCAAGTTTTTCCATGTCATTGTTAAGATCATGAAGTAGTGAAGCTGAATTAAGTGTGTGTTGTTTCGAATGCATATACATTTTCAGTGTTGCCTGTAGTACCTTTATCTTTCCAAGCAAGTGCTTGCAGTTTGATCACTCTGTATTGCTTGGTGATCCCTCATAATGGATTGGAGGTGTGGAGGGTGTTGGAGAAGAGATTAGAGTCGAAGAAGTTTCTGGAGAAAAACTTGGTGTAGATGAACCTCCAGAAGAACTGATTTGTAGACCAACTCGTTCTTCTTTCCATAAGAAAAATTGACATCCATAGTAATTTTGTCGAGGCTGTTCAAGATTACAAAATTCAATTATTAACAAGTAACCATATATTTTGTATAATACACCAAAAAAAGGGAATAGTCACCTTGGATTTTGGACACACATAGTATAGTTTGCCATGGGTTTTGGGTTGATACGATTCTCGTAGAACAACATCTTCGGCTCCATAACGACATGCAAAAGCTTCATATGGCACCATCAACACCATAATAATAGTTTGATCTGTTGGTGGTTGTGATGGTAAGAGTGTGTGTGATCTGTTGGTGGTTGTAAGAATAATATCTGCTTTTATAGTAATGAAAAGTTTTTGGCGGTTGTGTTTTTGTGAATATTTATTGGTGGGTGTTTTTTATTTTATATATTAAAAACATCACATAAAAATACTATACATAACAACAATATTAATAGACAATACGATGATAAAAATTTATTACTTATATTACAATGACATGACCGTGTAACAACCCGATTTTTAGGTCAACGTTTATCCCGAACTATAAGGCTTATTTTAATTGCGTAGATAATTATAGTCGTTTATGCTATATGTGATTTGATGAGAATTTCCCATTTATTAGTGAATTTCATTCCGTGATTTAGTTTCTATTTGTTTTTAGCATTTAAGAAGGTCGGAAAAATTTATTTTACTGCTCCGAGAGCGTAAATATGTTAATTTTGTATTTACGTCGTTTCCTTGAGTTTTTGTAAAAACCGTGTTTAAAGGTCGTGTTTTACGAGGTTTAACGTTTTAATAAAGGTTTTAAACTATATTTAGTGGGATGGATTTAAAATATTTACAAAAGAGGTGTGACCCGAGTTTTTAGCCGAACTTTTATTTATAAAAGTGATGCTTTTAGACTAGTTTTAAAAGAGGTTAAGGAAGGAGGGACCTAAATTGCCAATCTATCAAACTCTAATTCTATAAATAGAACCATTCATACATACATACACTCTTTAGTCAAAATTTTGTTTTCTCTCCTCCTTTCTCTTCTTGTTTGACCGTACACCTCAAACAAACACCCAATCTATTAATTTTTCTTGACATGCATTTAAATCCGATTATACCATATTAATCCTGGTTCAATCCTCTACAAATCCCACTAGAGAAACCTCATATGCACTAAGTATTGAAACAGTTAAGTTTTTGGTCAAGTTCTTGTGATTTTGATCTAAAAGGAAGGGTTACTAGTGTTAAATAAGTGTTATTATTTAGTTGGTTGTTTGGAAAAAGGTTGTTTGGTTGGTCTTGGTGGTTCGTCTGTTTCTAAGCAGCAAAGGGAAAGCGAAGTCGAGTCTTGTTATTGCTTTGTGAGCTGTTTATGTTTATGTCTTAATTTATTTGATGGTTATTACATGTATGTAATTGTAGCTAGTCGATTCAAGTGCAAAATGGGTTTGAAAGTATTTCAAGTATGAACATATGTTTGATGGTTTTAGTACATGTTTTTAGGCTAGTTAAACATGTTGGAATGGTTGAATTTTGGTAAAAATGAGTTTTAATATGACTTTGTGTTGACTTTTGTTGACCAAAAAGTTTGACTTGACCATAGCGTGTCGAGAAATTTTTGAGATCTAAATTAGGCTTTTGAATATGATAAATGTTGTTCTAAGGTCCGTTTTGATATAAGGTAGGACTTGTAACTCCTAAAAACGAAGATTTTATGGCCGAGTCAAGTTTGGGGTAAAAAGTCAACTAAACAGTTTGACTTTTGATAGTCAAACTTGCGTATACTTTTAAATATAGTCATAACAAGCAAAGGGATTGTAATGTTAGTTAAACTAAGATGAAATGCTAAGTTTGGATTATATTATCCTTACTTTCGGCAAGCTTTCTAAAAATGGAAACGTTATGAGAAACGTTGTGATGTTGTTAAGTGAGTCAAAGCGAAATGTTTTGCGTCGCACTTGAAGATTTTAGTATATATATATATATATGCAAGTATGCAATATATGATATATTATACTTTTAGTCACGTACCGCTATATATGTATTATATAGGTCGCGGTTGAGACGTGAAGT